>PVLD010017201.1:21241-42738 GCA_004027595.1 Dinomys branickii
AAAAAGAAAAAAGAAAAAAATTGTGGCAGGGGCTGGGGATATAGCTCAGTGGAATAAGCGCTTGCCTAGCAAGTTCAGGGTCCTGAGTTCGATCCCCAGTACCACAAAAAAAAAAAAAAAAGAAAAAAAAATTGATGAGGCTATTTCTCTATAGCACTTTTTGTTTTTCTGCCCATAAATACTGCCTACTCACATTGCTCGATGGAACTCTCTGTGCCTGCGCTGTATCAAAATGCCCTGGATTCACGAATCATTTCTCTGCTCAGGTACACCATGCTAAATTTAATTTGTCTAAAGTATTTTTTCTTTAAGCATTACACATCAAGAGGTTAGGGCTCAGATAACATAGAAAATCCAGGTAGCTTTCAGAGAAAATCTCGTTCGTTAAATACTAGGAAATGGAAAAATTGGCTGAATCATTTTTAACAAAAGCTGCTAGGGTTTATGTGATCATCTGACAGTAGCCATAGCTTTGTCATGTCCCTCATGGTCTTACTTGTCAAACAGAACAATCAAACTAGGCACAAATCTAATCCTGAAGGTTGTGTGGAAAAATGGACAGAACTGCCAGAAATGTTCCAATAGATGTTGTTCATTCTAGCCTCACCAAAGGCACAGCAGGTTTAGTGGCCTGACAAATTTACTAAAGATCTCTGCAAATCCAGAAGAGGAGGATACACTGAAAGAATTAGAAGGAACACACACACACACACACACACACACACACACACACACACACATATATATTCTATCCATGCAAATACTATGATTTCTGGCAGGTTTCTTTGGAATTACTACCTATTTTCTCTGCTTGTGTTCTAAAGCCTTTAAGACATAAAACAAAGATGTAACAAAGATTTCATCTTTTAGTAATAGGGACTGGGCTGGTGACATGCGCACGCGTGTCAGTCAAGTTCATTTGGTAATAATGGGCAGCAGAGTTTAGCGCACCTACTGCTCTGGCACTGAAAGCGCTGCCTTGGGGTTGGGACTGCAGTTCGATAAGGACACAAGTTAGCTTTTTAAAGAAACAAAACAGCTTTAGAGCTTTCAGAAACACATAATATTCCTGCCTCCGGGGGAGGGGAGCAGGGCTTAGCCAAGTATTTTCAGTTATTCTCAGATTTGTCAAACACACAATCTCTACATACATCTTCTTGGGAAGGAGGAAAAATTGAATAAAACTGAAAACTACAGAGACTCAGAAACATGGAGAAATAGAGATGAAGATTTTCTGTCAATAAAGTGTTCTCTCAGACTGCTATCTGTCTCTGTCTTGTTGCTTCTTGATATTTTATGCAGTTGCGTGACAAAGACCTATATTCTAATTCTCTGATTTTTCCGTCCAGAGCTTGTAACAATGGCTGAATTTAATATAAAAGAAAGTGGGTCTCTCATTTCAAGTATTTCTAATTGATTGTTTTGCATATCCATTATGATTCATTTCTGCTTCTATTTATTTTATACTTCATTGATTTTCTTGCAAATAATATTTATTTTTGTCTCCTTATTCCATTGAAATGCTCGTTTTTGAGTCCTCTCTTATTTTCCTTTTCATTTAGAGAGGAGTAATTCAGTCAATATTATTCTAGTTCTTTCTAAGCTTTGATTTCTTTCATACGGTTCAGAATATTGATATGGGTGCTCTTCATGGGAGGTGGGGGTTGTTGTTTTTTTGTTTGTTTTTATGTTCAGCCCTCTAATAATTGTCCGTTCCCCTCTTTTGAGTTCCTACCTGGATCCTACTCTGTACACAACTCTACTTATGTGGCTCAGCCTGCTTCCTCGTTTTCAAATGCAAGAAATTGAATATAGTTTTTAGACAGTGAGAAGATTACACTACATCAGTATTCTGAATGTGGACATAGCGGTGAGGGAACAATATATTCTATGTTCCACCAAGATTACAAGTGAAAACTTTCGAGATGTACAATTTTATATAATTTAAGGTAGAAACAGAGATCAGTTTTAGCTACTTCCAGATTTATTTCATGATCACGAGAATCTTACTGTAGACTTTACATTAAGAAGTACATTTGTATCTGGCCACTCATTCTCTTAAGGCAAGTTTAATTCCAATTTCCTAGACCTGGTCTCTGCTACCACCCCCGAGCTCTTCCTTGCAGATTTGACAGCTTTGGCTTCACTCAGTGCTTGTAGTTTTCACCTCCCCTCCTAACACCTCTGAGGATGAAGTCTGTAGTCCAGTTCTCAGATGTACCATCCCCTTCCGCTATGTCTACATTCAGAATACTGAGGTAGTGCAAGAGTGATGGCAGATTTATTCGGGTCAGTCCTTTGGTGGAGAAGTTGCACTGTACTTTGTTTACTGGGTTTCTATTTGCTTATAGTTCCCAAAATCCCAAAATCTCTGGAGATATTATTCTTGTCAGTGGTACATATAGTTTTATGGGACAATATCTGTTGGTTATACAGTGTTGTTCTGTCCTATAGGTTATACCAAAAGTCCATTTGTGCCATGCTGTCTTAAAACCAAAGAGAAACCAGGTGAACTATTGCTGAAGGCCATGAGAAATTTATGTGGGACTCCCTTCATTTCTTCTCCTTTAGGTACATGGAGCCAGTTACCCTACTGACAGAGCAAGTCTCCTGCCTCTATAAGTCTGCACGGATTGACAGTTGAACGTGTACTCCAACCTCTTGGATCATATCTCAAATACAGATGACACAAGCATCTTCTGATATCTGTATCACCGTGCTTATGTGTTTTGTAAATGAAGCAGGTCTGGCGACTTTTTGCTCTTTAGCAAGCATCTACCTGGGGAGTGAAAAGTAAGCTTCTTCTCCCTTGATATCCTCTAAGCTCTTCAAGAGTTTTGGTTGGTGTTTAACTCGTTTCATTCTCTTGATGAAGGTTGGGGTGGAGAGTTATTGTCGGCTCCAGGAGGCCAACATGCTGAGATTCCGATGGTTTTCCTTTCTCTCTCTTCAAAAGCTATCTCTATGAGAAGACTGCAAGGTTGACATGAGTGATGGGGGTACAAAATCTAGCTGGAGTACTCAGCACACTTGAAGGGGAACTACAGCCGACATTGTCAGGCAAGTTGTTTAGAGTAAAGACGCCTTGATGTGTGAAGAGGGTTATGTCCTTATAAACCCCTCGTAAGTCAAAAATATGATAACTCAAAACCCAGCTCATATGCCTGATCCATTGTACATCAAAGCAGGGTAGCACAGCACATTGTAGGGGAGCCTTGGTTTATGAGTCTGATAACTGGCTCCCTGGTACTTTAGCTCACTGCCATTGCACACCACCACAAGAAGATATTATATCAGGTATCGCTAGACAAAGACGAAGTACAAATCCAAAATTCCAAGTACAGTTTCTTACTGAATGTCTATCACCGTGGTGCCATTGTGAAGCTAAAAATCATAAGACAAAGTATTTTAAATTTAAGTCCCTCTGTACAGAATACAAAACAACATTTGGTCTTTATTGGAGTCTCAGGTCAAGAATTGCAGAGCCAGGGGCTGGAGGTACAGCTCAGTGGGCTAAGTGCTTGCCGCTGAGCACTAGGGCCCTGAGTTCGATCCCCGGTCCCGGGAAAAAAAAAAAAAAAAGAAATGCAGAGCCAGATGTGGAGGCACAGGCCTGTAATCCCAGTACTTGTGAGGCTGAGGCAGGAGAACTGCCATGAGTTTGAGGCTAAGCCATACTAAAAAGCAAGTCTGTGTCTCAAAAAACAAAACAAAACAAAACAAAACAAAACAAAAAATCTGCCCCAAAGCAAACAGAAAGAAAGAAAGACAGACAGACAGACAGACAGAAAGAAAGACAGAAAGAAAAGAAGATAAAGATAATTGCCTACAGAAAAAGAAGTGAGTGAGTCCCACATAGATTTCTCATGGCCTTTAGCAATGGTTCACCGGGCTTCTCTTTGGTTTTAAGATAGCAGTGTCTGTGCATGATGCAGAGGAGTCATCATGAAGCTCAAAGAAGCCAATGAGCAGCTAGTGATAGTGGCGCATGACTCCAATCCCAGCCTCTGAGAGGCTGAGTCAGGATGACCACAATCTGAGTCCAGCCTGGGTAACTCATTCACTTAGTAAGACTCTTGTTTCAAAATTTAAAAAATAAAGAACAAGAAAAAGAATTCCAACAAACAGCAAAAACTTTGTACTCAATAACCTATACATTGCATATGAGTCTCATACTAAAATATGCGATACAAAATTGCAAAGTGTATCTTATTTCACTTTGAAATATCTACCCACATTTAAATATCTGGAGACATTTATTGATGGTATTCAGTAAATATTGACAGAATGAATGCATAAACATGAAAGAAGTGATTTTGGTCTTTTATCATGTGTAGGTGTCTGGTGTTGTTTTACTTGAGGCTAATATGGGTCCGGTTACAAAGTAATTACATTGATCTGCACAACACAAAGATGCAATCAGGCTTGATTCTCAGAGGCTATGTCTGACTGGACAGGTGCGGTCACTTAATTCTTTACCTCAAGGTATCCTTATCCTGTCTGGAGAGAAGGTGAGGAAATTGAATCTAGTCTGTTTTAAAGTCCATAAAATATTCTTAGTTGTGCTTCATATAAAAGCACAATGCTTAAATTATTGCTATCTGATAAAACTCTTTAAGTATACAAAGGTAAAAAAGAAATACCTGGGACTAAAGTTCACAATAGCTGACTCCATTTCCAATATAAATTGACTGATAAAAAACCCTAAATTGCTTATTCATATCTACAGATTCTTGATGCATATTTTATACACTAGGGGAAAAGTTGTTTTGAGATAGTTTTTCCAACTAAAGGAATAAAATTGTTCAAAAATAATAAACCAGATCTATCTCCTCGGAGAGTATATGTGTGCTATTTTTTCAAATCGCTATATAACAAATTACTACAGAAATTAGCAGATAAAACACAAAACCATTTAGCTCACATTTTCTTTGGTGAAGAATCTAGGTGCAACTTGGCTGGGTGCCTGGACTTCATAGTCTCACCAGTCTCTTGACAAGCTGTTAGATGAGACTTGTATTTGTCAAGGTTCTCTAGAGAACCAGAACCAATAGTGTGTGTGTGTGTGTGTGTGTGTGTGTGTGTGTGTGTGCATATGTATGCATGAATTCCCTCAGTATCAGCTAGGGATTTGTTTAAAGATTCCACAAGTACCTAAACCCAAGAACACTCAAGCCTCTTCTATAAAATGCTATAATAGAGAAGGGGTGTACATTGAGATGACAATGTAAAGTAAAATAAATAAGATGCACAAACTCAACTATTGTCTTATTTCTCTTATATGAGAAACTCAAAATATAGATGAACATCAAAATAAAAGACATGGACAAAGGGGACAAACACACAGGTTCATGGACACCATCAGTAAGACTTACATGTGTTTCATGTATTCATTTTTGTTTTGGTTCTGGGAATTGAATTCAGGACTTGAGCTTGTCAGGCAGGTGCTTTTTTCACTGAGCTATTTCCCTGGCCCCTCAAAACAAAAGATAATAGAAAACAGAGAGATAGATCTTTTGTGAAAAGGAAGGAGAAGTGGTGCAACAAGAAGCATTAATGTGGTAGGTACGTGTCCCACCTCCACACGGTCAAGGTCATCATTGTTTGCATCAATGGTACATTTATAAAAGCAAAGAAATTAAAAAGCATAAAATGATGTAGCTTTTCATGTAAAATATACATGTCCTTCCATATACATTAAGTTATGTTTAGATTGCTGGGAATAACCAGTACAATGGAAGTGCTATGTAAATAGCTTACATCCTATATTGTTTAGAGAATAATGTCAAGCAAAACATCCACATGCATTTGTTATAGATGTTACCAGCGTAGCCCTAACTACGTTCTCTATCCACAGTTTGTTAAATTCACAGATGGGAAACCCACAGATATGGAGTGCTGTGTGGAAAAATAAACCACCAGATATTTCCTTTAACGGGCTGGCTAACATGATCATAGAAGTTTGGTAAATTCATATTTTAATGACATCAAGGTAGAGTTGAGGTCTGATTTGCAGGCATTTTGCTGGTAAAATCCCTTCTTGTTTAGGGAGTCATTGTTCATTTACGGCCTTCAAATGATGGTATAAGGCACCACCTGGTAGAGGACAGTATTTACTCAAACTCCATAGATTTAAATGTTGATATGATCTAAAGCAAAGAAACACAGCATGCCAGGAAGCTTCAGAATAATGTTTCAACATGTGTATAAGCATCAATGGCCCAGCAATGTGGACACATGAAATTCATCATCACATTGCTGCAGTCATCAGCTCACATCACCTGTGCTTTGGCAAAACAAGTTCTTAGTAGATATTGGCTAGAAAAATGGTTCATCACCACGTTTGTTTTCTATGTACTCTACTCAGAGCACAGCAGCTGATTTTCCCAGATCAAGAAAGCCGAGCGGAAAAAATTCCACATAGGAAACAACAGTCTTTTCTGACCCTAATTTCAGAAAGCACCTACACTCTTCTACAACCTTCTCCTCTGTGGAAGTGTGTCAGTAGAACCAGTCAACCCTCCAAGAAAAAAGCCTGCCATGAACATGAGCACAAGATGAATGAGTCATTGGAGGCCTTTCTTGGAGGCTACCCACACAAATGGGTATGCATCTGTGTACTGATTTTTATGTATATTTTAAATGACAAAGATGTGTCTATAGTAAGTACATGCCTGCAGTGATGTTTTAAAATATCAGAAGAACAAAAAGAAAAATACTGACCATTCCAAATCCCATTTCTTTTGCAACTTCACTCTCAGCATCCTTGTTTCTAATTTAATAGCCAAGAAAGTACAGCCCTAGGGCTACATTCAGCAGCAAACTATTTTTGCATGGCGTGCTTGTTAAGAATGTCACTACATCTTTAAAGGGTTGTAAAGTGAACCAAACAAAAGAAACAAAGACAAAACAAAGAAGAATAGATACATGACCATGGTTATATGCAGCTCACAAAGACAATAATATTTATTCTCTGATTCTGTACAGAACATGTTTGCCAAATGATAGTTTTATCCTTCAGAAAAACAATAAAGTGTAAATTCATACACATAATCGCATGTGTGCTCTACGACTTTTTATAAAAATATAAAACTTGTTTCAATGTATAATTCACTAAATTTACTATTGACATTAATATGGGCTTGTAAAATGAAATCCACCTGTTTTCCTCAATTATAATTTCATTCTACGTGTTACACTAACAAATAATCTTCCATTCTCTATTTCTCACTCTTAGCTTCTCTAACTATACATTTAATTTAATAAAAATCCTATGAGATGGTAAATTACTTCTACTTTGATACTTCTTATTTGAAACAAGCACAAAACACATATACCCAATAACTAGAGAAACCCCAGCGTATATAACAGCAATTGATATTTCAGCTATAGTAAGAAAAACTATATCCACTCACTAGTTTCTGCAGGTTCTTCAGAAGTTTGACACCTCACAGTGGGCAAAGACAGCCAAAGTGAAGGAAGAGCTAAAAACAGTGGTTTTCTCAGAGTAAGCTTAAGGAACCCTTGTGTTTTATCCGTGGGAGGGAGAAAGAAGAAGGGAAGTGTATTGAATGTTTAACATTTACTGAGGCCTTGCAAACACTGGGGAACTAGGTATTCTGAACAAAAACCGCATCAAATGAAAACATTTTGAAATCTTTCATCAACCCCTGTCTTCTGCTTCAGGCTCTGGGGAGGTGCAGTAGGCTTGGGAAACAAGCAGATCTATTTCAATTTTCTATCACCTTCGTCAATCTGTCATTCTAAAGAATGGAAATCATGGGCTTGAGAATAAATAGCAGAAATATCTTTCTCATTTATAAATTAAATAGGATTGTTAAAATCATGATAGTCACAAAAACATTAACTCCAATATTAGCTGCACAGTATTTACAAGTCTCCATTAGGTATGTGGAAGAGAACTGATCAGTCTTACTGTTAGGTCACAGAGGCCCCGCACTTAGAAGCACTGTAAAATACCGTTTTCCTTAGCATGGCACGAAAGTGGCAATTTAAACTATTTCTGTTCCTTTGAACAAGAATTTGAATTATTCATATTCTCACTTCACAAGTGCAATTTCTCTTTGTTGCAATTGTTTTGGTTCTGTTTCCTTTCTTTTTTCCTTTTCCTAATAGCTCTTTGTAAGACTTTTGAAATTACAAACAGATACTCCTTGATTTAGCATGGGTTACATCCTTATAATCACACTGCAAACTACAGAAACCATAAGTTAAGAAACATACAGATTCTACTTGACCTATCAAATGCCCTAGTTTTACATCCTAGATGGTACCATAGATGTTGGTTGGTTCCACTCATGCTCACCTGGCCAGTTGGGATTTACAGCTCCACACCACTGCACAGCTTCGAAGTTTTTTCCATAAATATGTACTGCTTTTGCACCACAAGTAAATAAAAAAAGAACAAAAAAGATTTTTGAGTTAATTTGTGGTAGGACCAATAGTAATTGTTGAATGGCATAGGTATTTTACAATTTCCAGTGAAATTTATTTGTATCTTACAATCATTTAATGATGGACTAATAGGCACATGGAACGTAAGGAGGGTTCACTATTGTTTCTCTACACAAGTTACTCTTTAGTTTCCACATAGGAAGCCAGATTGTTTATCCTTCTTTCTTAGTGCTTATAAAATATTAACTGTGCTTGAATTTACTGAAAATCAAACCTTACACTTGTAGCTATTTTGAAAAGTTATATTTTGGAGAATTTCATTTTTAAAATATTTACTAATTTTAATACTTATTATGGACCACATTGTAAATATTTTTCTAACAATTTCATCAATTGCAACTTTCTATAAATGCTTTCTCAATGGGTTTCAGTTTTTAAGTATCTTCTAGTAGGAATGCATATAGTTTTTCTACTAAATTTGATACCTTAGTGGTTACAATAAGCTTATCACTTCTAATACTTTACAAAATGTACCACCAAATTACCATTTTTGTTACTGGTGATTATGATGAATCAGATGCTGCTCCTACTTCTGTTTTTTTGTGGCATAAAAACAACAACAAAAATCCCCCAAATTTAGATTCATAATCTTAGTGACCTGTATAAACCTAGTAAGAGTCAGGATTTAAGTCTTGTAAGTCCAGTGAACTTTTCTCTTGAATTCAATTTTATAGCCATATTTATTCTGTTGAAAGATTCAATTTATAAATAAAGTCAATCTACCTCTGCCAGTGATAAAGTAGATATTTTCACAATAGCATGGAAAAAGTGGTATCTTCAGGAGGAGACAAAAAATCAGACTTGGTCAAATAGTTTTAGGTTTCTTAGGGACCCATTAGATTCACCCCAGTTTTCCTGATCACTTATTTCTTCAGGGCCTGCTGAAAGCTGTCTGCATTGGAAAAAGAAGGCTCTGGTGGTGCCTAAAGGCAAACACGCAGAGCGAGGATCTGCCTATTCTCAGCAATTTCTCTTATCTTCACTCAGCGATGACATTTTAAAGAAAAATATCGCTTTGGGTGCCCTAAATTAAAATAGTTTATATAATGATGTTTTTATATTTTATTTTGTGATGCTATGAAGGTAATTGAATGATTTCATCATACATAAAGAGCAAAAGAATATAGACAGAGAGCTGTTAGTGAATCACCAGGAAAATAGTCAGGAAAAACAACTGATCTCATAATCCACTGTATAATTTGGAAAAGCTGATGTTACTTTTTGTGTAAGAAAACATCTAATATCATGTGTGCTGATTTCATGAACACAGTAGCTCACCTAACCCCAAGAGCCAATAACTTAGAAAAGGTTAGCTCATGACCAGACTTTCCTAATAAGTGTTAAATATAATGAAATCTATATTCAAACAATGATAAGAGTAAAAGAAAATGATTCCAATTCACTTTAAAAAGAAAATGAATTAAAATATTTTTATCAACAAATAATTCATGAAATCAAACTGAAAAGTTAGTTATGGGTTAGCACTGAAAATAAAGAAAAAGTAGCATAAGATGCTGCTGGAGTTCTATGAGTTTTTGCATTCCTTTTTCTTCCAGGAAAAATTTTCTTTGACTTTAGGAAAAAACAAACATTTGGTAGGACAAAGGGTGAGGTCAAAGTGAATGGCGGTGACAGGCTGTGCAAGTGTATAGAAACAATTAAAAACGATCCTACAGTGTTCTGTATTTTTTTTTTTTTTTTCATTTCAGGCGAATCCTGAACCTCAATTTGAAACCGAAGTCTCCCACCAAACATGGAACTTGCACATGCCTGAGAAACTGGTGAGGAAAACACTCTTCCCACAGCCCGCAGACCATGTAATGTAACAAACGAACTTGATGATCTTAAGCTAATGACATTTTAGTTTTAAAGGTATTGTTCATTGTGGCTTTGTTTGTATTATTTTGAATAATTAGTACATGACTTGAGCAAGTGATGAATAACTTAGAAACAGGAAGTAAAATGATGAGAGATCCCGTTGATACAGGCATGACATTATGAAAGATTTCCCATGCTAATTTTCATACTATCTTCTCACTAGGGACAGTATCAAAATTAATTAATTTAAAAATTGCTCCCATATAAAAGGATTCACAGCATTGGCCCTGTTGATATTTTGGGCTAGATAATTCTTTATTGTGGAGACTGTCTTTTATGCTGAGGATGTTTCACCACTTCCCTGGCCTGTTTCTACCAAGTGACAGTTATAATCTCCTCGGTGGCGGAATCCACGTATACTTCCATACACTGCAGATGGCCTGCGGAGAGCAGTACCACCCTCTGTTGAAACCCGCAGGCACAGGAGAGGACAATGGGAGGAAGAGACTAGAGCTGTGTCATCATTACTGGAGAGGGTTCCCGTCACCTGAGGAGTGAGTGATGATCTTCTTAGTGTTTTGGAAAAATCTTCTTTGATTAAAGCAATTGAAATGGATCAGAGAAGGGAACAATTGCTGTTGGACCTGTTCCCTCGTAAGAATGTGAACATTATTTGGTTGCTGAAGAATTTGAAAATTTACTTGCAGAAAGGCCATGCTGCTTTTTATCCCATACTTGTGAGGCAAACACTGATGTGGAAAAGTTGATTACCCTAGAGTATCAAAAAAATCCACCTGCATTTAATAGACAATTTTCTACATTTATTATATTGGGTTATTCCATGAAATATTTAGACTTTGATATATTAAATTACAAATAGAAAGAATTAGGTAATCATCTAATTCAAGAAATGGGACTAAATTGGAAGATAGTCCCTTCTATTAACCATATACTTATCTATATTGCTGTGCTGTAGAATGGAGTAAAAGCATGTGGATCTGACCATTAATCTCGTCTATACACTGATTGCCTTCAGGATTATTATCAAGATTTTCCCCTTCATTTCCATTAAATTGCACATACGATGTTAATATCCTTTCCCATATGATTATCCTAAATATGAAAAATGATGTTATAATTAACAAAATCATACCACCTGAATGTAAATCTATTTCATTTTGAAATTCTTAGGAATTTCCAGTATAATCCTATTTTATTTTTTTAATATCTAAGTAGAGCTAGGTTGGTTGGTTTTCTTGTTTTGTATCCCATACTGTAAACTGTTCATATATCACAGAAGTATGTGGTTCTCTCAAAATTCCCTTTTTCTTCAAATTTGTCTGGGCTTTGCTGTCCTCCTCTTTGCACAATGAGGGAAGAATACTGTACACTTTTTAGGAATTTCTATCCTTCAATTAAATTGTTTCAGAAGATGAAAGACCACATAGGGTGTCAATCCTATAAGAACATGTAGGCAAAAGCAAAATTTTGAATTTGTAAAGATTGTTTTTAGGCTCCAGGATAGAAAAGAAAATATTGTACTGTATTAAAAGTTATGTCATGGTGTTAAAACCCTTGGTGCGCAACACACACACACACACACACACACACACACACACACACACACGTGCATGTGGGTGGATAGATCTAGGTACTGAATATAGCATCATAAACACTCAGGGGTAAACTGTCCTTCACCAAAAGTAAGACACAGTAGATGAGATGTTCAACTAACATAAACTTTCAACAAATTATGACAAACATAGTAATTGTTCAATTCCAGAATGTTATGCAAAAGGTAGGCAAAAGGGAAACATTTATTTTCTCTAGGATTCTAGAGGGTTGGGGAGATGTCCTCCCTCTAGCTACAGTTTGTGTAAAGAAAGAGTGAGAGTAAACAGCTGAGGAAATGTTCCACGTAAACATAGTACCATCAAAGGTCAAGGCAGCAGAATGAATGGCTCTCTGAGAAATTAATAGCAGCTCAGTATGTTTCAGTTGTGCAGTGTTAGAAAATTAGCAGTAAAATCAAATGAAGGCTTTGCATTCCACAATAAGACATTTAGTTTTATTCTAAGGGAATTAGGTGATATCAAAACAATGAGAAAATCTAATAAGATGTGAAAATCAAGTTGAGAAGATGATTTTGAATGCATGTTGGGGAACAAATTGGAGAGTCCCAGGATCAAGTCAGTCAGTTTAATAAATTGCTGGATGCACAAAATGGTGTGGATATTTCACTAGGTAAAGAGGAAGCAACTGTGAGATGTGGACAGTATCAAGGAAGATTCATATTGACTTGTTGGTTGATTTGATGCACAGATAAAATAGGAGAGCTGAAAATGTGTTAAAGGTTTCCCACCAGATGCGGGTGCACAGTGATCCTGGTAAACGAAGCAAGAAAGGAGAAGATGAGGAGAGACAATACTGGAATAGGAGGTTAAAATTTTAGGGGAATTTCAAGCTGGCTTTTCCATTCCTGGCTGTTCAAAACTGGAGCTTAGTGATGCTTGGGAAAGATCAAAATTAGTACATTGATAATAATCTGGTCAATGTACATCAGGTAATTATGAGGGACCGAGAGATAGACAAGATCCTAAAATTTAAGACAACGCTTCAGAAGAGCATGAAATATGTGCTGGTGACACAGAAGTGGAGAACAGTGTCGTCCCGCTTCTTGGAAAGTAACGTGTGCAGCTAAACAAAAGAGAAAATAAAAGCTTTCAATCCTCAACTGTAATAGTTTAATAAATAAACATTTGTCATAAACAGAATACAATATTCCTCTGGTACACACCATGAAACAGGAAAATGTCTAATATTTTCGCTAATGGCAAATGATAACCTCTGTTAAAATTATATTTAGAAGTTTGAGGTAACATACTTTAGAAAATTTTGCATTATATTCTTAGACCATCTGATATTTAAATATTTATTTTGCTTTATACTACTAGATCATCTGAGATTTATAGATTAAATTTAATTCATTAAAAATACTGAGTCAAGAGTCTGATATTGCAAGATGTTGAGTAACCTTGCAGTATCATTTTTAGGATAGAGTGTATATTGCTCTCAATAGTTACTTCTTTGTTAATATTTCTCACTTTTATAGGATCTTTCTTTCTGGTGAAGAAATATTGGAACAATGTGTGTATGTGTGAGTGTGAGTGTGCATGTGAGTGTGTGTGTGTGTGTGTGTGTGTGTGTGTGTGAATGTGTGTATGTGTGTATTTCCCCATTCTTCCTCTATTGATAGTACTTTAACATGAACTAGCAATTCCTCGATATAGTGTATGTATTCTTTTGATGTTCATGGCCCAGTAAACTGTAGAATGACAATTTAAATGCAAAAAGTAAGCTTTATACTCAGAAACTTTGGGAAATGGGTAGGGAAAAGGTAGCAGAATGTAAATATAGACTGACAAGCTCACTAATGATGTTTACTTCAGTACTTAGCTGCTATTAGATAGATTGGATCATTCAAAAATAGAATTTCTGTTCAGCTTTAATAACAGTCTTTGTGTTCCTAAGTTTATTGTAGGCATGGAGCAAGACTGGCAATTTCACAGTAAGCAGCTGGACTGACGCTATTCATTAGCAGTAGTACAACGTATCATAGGGGAGCATAATGTTCATTTAAGTATGAATTGCAAAATATTAAATCCCCCAACAAATCTCTGTATTACTCATGCTAATACCAATATGTTTCATTACAAGATAAAAATGGAAGCATTTAAATAAATACAGAAATATAAGATAAACTTATATAAAGACAACTGTGTGAGATCCTGTATATCATGTATCTTAGCCAGAAGAAAAACAATCCCTCTCGTTAGCTACATTTCCTACTCAGCCCAGCTGGACCATTCCAGTGATCTAGGGAGTTGAGGTGGTCCTGAGCCAATGATTATTCATTTGTATGACTCGCCAGCATAACCTGCCAGCAATAGTTACCCACATTCAGCATCTGTGCACAGACACTAATAGGGGTAATTGTGATCACAGCCCAAATGGCAAATCCCAGCATGCCCTGTGCTTGAACACAGCTATTTTAATGAAAGAGCATTTCCAAATTTCCTAAACTGGGGCATTTCTGGAGCAAATTTGACCTATATACTCAAGGGTGGGGTATAGTTCCAAACTCTGGCTCCCTTCTACTCCAAATGGACTAAAGAATCTTATTACACAGAGGTGAATACAGAAGCTAAAGCAGATTTTGGGCATGCGAGCAGCAGGCAAAATCTGTCATTACCTCAGTGGTGAATCTTCTGGAATCATGTTATGCTGTTGATTTATTTGATTAGACACTGGAAAATTTTCTCTCATATAAACATATACAGCTATATATGAATATATATATAAATTGTGCCTTGATTAATAAATGAAATTAGAGCTTGTGTGTTAAGACCCTCTCTCTCCCACTATAGAAAAAAGGAAAACTGCTATAAATATTTTTAACATTAAATTTATCAGATATCATGAGAGTACAAGTTACCATTGGCCTCTAGAATTACAAGAGGTGCTCTACATGGTGGCCATTGCCTTGCAGACATTTATTAGTATAGTGAACTGCTCTTTGGGTAACCTTGGTCATTGACAATACATAATAGGCATTTTTATTTTCAGTTTCTTCTCTAAGGGGCAACGGAGTAGTGGGTTTTCTGTGCTGTGTGTCATCCTCTATGGTCCCTTGCATGAGGGTCACACTATCTGTTGAAAAAAATCATATAGATTTTCTTTTTCTGTAGTGGGTATACATTTTTGGTGGTTTCTCTCTCTCTCTCTCTCTCTCTCTCTCTCTCTCTCTCTCTCTCTCTCTCTCTCATTCATTCTTTAAATGAAGGATTATTGAATAATTATATTTGGTTAAATCAATATGAAAACTATCAAGTATATCTCATGGAGACCTTTCACCAATTGGATGCCTGTGACTTTGACTTCTAATGCATCATACTTTTAAGTCAATTGTTGGTAAATGATATATTTTTTTATTTTAAAGAAAATAGTACAAAAACAAAAACGACGAAAGCAGAATACAAACAACACAAAGCAAGGACTTTAGAAATGATACAGGGTTTCAAACCAAATGATAGGGATTCACAGTAGTTGTTATATTACATATTGTTATCTTCAACGAAGTTACTCAGATTACCAGATGTAAGAAGAGAAGAATGATCAAATCATTAAAGAGAATAAGAAAATAATAATTTTAAAAAAACATTAGAGACAACACATAGTGGCACTAGGCAGGATTGTAGGAATTCACCATTGGTTGTTTTATTGCAAATTATTGTCCTCACATAAGTTGCTCAGATCACCAGATACAAGCATGCAAAACTGGTCAAAATAGTAGGAAAAACACCTTTTAAACGTTAACTGTTCCCAACAAACCATCAGACACTAAGAGTACAGCTATATTATCCATATATATAATTTGCCTTAGTACTTTTTCTTCTTTTCTTCATCCCAGTTGCTCATTCCTTTGAGAAGTTTCTTTCCCTTTCTTATTATCTACTGTACATTTTGGGTTGTGTTTACTCTTTCATGTTCTTACACCTGGGGGACAATGTGAGTCTGATTTATTTCACTTATGAATACAGTCTCCAGCCACATCCATTTACCTATAAAAGCCTCAAGTCTTTTTCTCTTTTTTTTTTTTTTTGCGGTACTGGGGATTGAACTCAGGACCCTGCGCTTGCTTGGCAGGTGCTTATTCCACTGAGCTATATCCCCAGCCCGAGTCTATCTTTTTTTATAGCTGAGTAGTATGCCATTGTTTAGAAACACCACATCATTTTTTATCCATTCCTCAGTTGATGGGCATTTGGGTGTTTCCAAGATTTAGCTGTGACAAATTGTGCACATGGGTGCACATATATCACTGTGGTATGAAATTTTAGTTCTTCTGGAAAAATACCCAAAAGGGGAATAGCTGGGTTAAGTGGGACTTCCAATTCTAGTGTTGTGAAGAATCTTCGGACTGATTTCCACAGTGGTTTCACCAATTGTCACTCCCACCAACAGTGGAGAAGAGTTCCTTTTTCCCCACAGCCTCTCTAACATTTGTCGTTGATTGATTTCCTATTGCTAGCCCTTCTTTGTGGGCTGAAATGAAATCTCAGTGTTGTTTTTATTTGCATTTCTTGAATGACTAATGATGTTGAACATTTTTGCATATATTTATTTGCCATTAGTACTTCTTCATCTGAGAAGTGTGTGTTCATCTCAGATGCCCCGTTTTGGATTGGGTCTTTGAATTTTTGAGGCCTGATTGTTTTTAATTCTTTATATGTTCTAGATAGGAGTCCTTTGTCTGAGGGGCAGTTGAATAAATTTTTTTCTCAATTTTTTGGTTTTCCCTTCACTCTGTTGGTGATTTCTTTTGACGTGCATAAACTTTTCAATAAGATGAGATCCCAGTTGTTGACTCTTTGAAGGATTTCCCCTGCAGTTTGGTTTTTGTTCATGAACTCTCTGCCTATCCCTATGTCTTTGAGTTTTACCTACTTTCTCTTCTAATAGATTTAGTGTTTCTGTTTTGATATTTAGATCTTTGATCCATTTTGACTTTAATGTATGGTAACAGATATGGGTCTAGTTTTAGTCTTTGGCGTGCAGAAAGCCAAAGCACCATTTGTTAAAGATTCTTTCTTCCAGTGAACATATTTGGCCCCTTTGTGAAAAATAAGGTGACTGAGTGTATTTGTAACTGTGTCTGCATGTTCTAACCTGTTCAGTTGATCTGCAGGTCTGTTTTTTGCCGGTATCATCTGAATTTTATCACAGTACCTTTGTAGTATAAATTCAAGTCAGGGGTTGTGATGCCTCCTATCTTTCCTTTGTTTCCCAGGATTGCTTTTGCTATTTTAGGCCTCTTCTGGTTCCAGATGAATTTTAGGAATGTTTTCTCTAGATCTGGGAGATATACTAGTGGAATTTTAGTGGGGACTGCATTGAATCTGTACAACAATTTTGGTAGTATGGCCATTTTCACAATGTTGGTTCTTCCTATCCATGAGTAAGGAATATCTTTCCTTTTTCTGAAATCCACTTCGATCTCTTTTGTCAGAGTACTACAGTTTTCACTGTATAGATCTTTTACCTCTTTTGTTAGATTGATTCCTAAGTATTTCATTTTTTTAGATGCTATTATGATAGATGTGATTTCATTTATTTCTCTCTCAGTTTGCTTATCATTTCTGTATAGGAATGCTATCGATCTTTGAGTGTTGACTTTGTATCCAGCTACACTACTGAATTTGGTTATTAAATCTATGAGACTTTTGGTGTAGTTTTTGGCATCTTCTTCAAATGATACATTCTTAAGAAACATTTATATTGGCAGTTAAAAGATATATCCCTTCCTTCTATTAGAACAGGTTCTGATCCACTAGCTCTGGAATCCAGCCCAGGTATCTGTTTTTAAAACATGTTCCACAGGACAGTGATGGAGTTTCAGTGAAGGCCACCTCTTGAAAAGTTGGAGGTCATGAATTACTGTGGTTTGTATATATCCCTCCAGAATTCATATTGAAACTTAATCTCCCTTGTCACAGGACTAAGAGGTGGAGAATTTGGGGAAGTGAGTGTGTCATGATATTTTTGCCCTCATGAACAGACTAGTGCCTTTAAACATGCTAGGAACAATTACTTCATGAGCTTTTCTGCTAGGTAAACAGTGTTCACAAGTTAACATGAAAGGAGAGTTGGGGGAATCTCAGCAGATATTTAGTCTGATTGCAAATTGATCTTGGACTACCCATCCGCCAAGATAGTTAGCAAATAAATTTGTTTTGTAAATAAATCATTCACCCATACATATTTTCTCATAACAGTGTCAACAGACTAAGGGACTAATTAAAATATAACACCTTTAAAATATTTACATACAGAAAAATAATCCTAGAGTGGAAAAGGTCAGGCATATACATAGATATAATTTCTAGTGCTTCATTGCTTCTTTCCTGATAGTTGTTCACTCAAACACTTGAGGCCTGGAATAAAATGTCTGGCCTATGTTCAACATTATGTAATGATTTTATATTAGAGCATTTATTGTTCACTTGTTCTCTGAACAGCAACATTGAACAAGTGCAGTGCTTTACTGTTCAAATTATTTCTTTCTGTGCTTCTAATACATTTGCTCTGTGTGTCACTGAACATTCTTCAACACAGACACTGTGATGTGGAGCATGTCTATATACAGAGTTTGATGATTTCCTGGTGTAGGTGTGCAGCTGCTTGTTCAAGTGATATTATATATGATGTGTCCTGTATTTATCAATATTCTCCTTGAAGGAACATGATTGATGTAAAGTCCATGCAAATTCTTACCCACTGTTCCATACTTTAATTTTTAAGTGTTATTTTGGGTATTTGTTAAAGGAAGAGTAGAACTTTTCAACTCATTACAAAAAAGTAAAACCTTTTCCAAAAGTAAGAGAAAGTACAACAGGAGGAAAAGTAAAATGCCATGACTTGCACCTCTAACACCAAAAAGTGCACAGTATCAGAAGACTGTAAGCAGAAGAGTTCTCCAAAAGTGCAGTTACACAAGACAGGCTGAAGGTGAACTATAAAGTGACCTGTCAAAAACCAGGATTCCGGGTTCTATATGAATTTAAAAATATAAATTCCAGTAAAGACTGCCATAATTTGATTTTAGTGTTAAATATGTTTATGGAGAGAAGCTGGATTAGATAAAGTGATGAAATGTGTTAATAATTGAAATATATATATCTATGTATACACACACACATACACACACACACACACTTAATAGAACTAACCAACACTAACATTGATCAAATTTATTGTGTCAAGACTGATCATAATTACTTTCCAATACATGATTTCAATTAATCCTTGTTCTAACCTAGAGAGATGGTAATAATTTCACATATAAAAAAAATCAGAGAAGTGAACTAATTATATCAAGGGCATGCCAAATGTTGTAGGGTTGACAGACAGTACTTCAAATGTAAAAGCCCTTTAATAAAAATAAGTTAAAATAATAAACCAACAATTCAGTTAACACCCAGTATTAATTTTTGATAAGAAAATTAAGAGGTTATAATTCCATAAAGCTAACACATAGCATAGATATCACAGAATATGAAAAAAACTGTTTAAATTCCATACTCTGTGATACTAAAAAAATTATGCTCATGTATATAAGCAAGTAATTTCCTATAAATTGGGGACTATTTTATCTTTTATTATTACTCCATGTGACAGTTTAAACATATTTTATGTAGAGATAACAGATAATTAATCTCATAATAATACTTTAGAAGTATTTGCTTTCAATAGTTAGATATATTGTCCAATTGAGAAAGTCTTATCATTTTTTTTCTGGATAAGTTGTAAAAATGTGCAGATAGAAAAATTCACATTTTGATTGCAGAAAACTGTCCCTGTGCTTTTTCACCTTGATGCTGAGTGACACTGAGCTGTAAGGCATTTAGAAGGGAAAAGGGTGTTCTTATAACAGTCAAGTAGACAAGGACATAAGATAAACTGACTGTTAACCACACACCTGTATCCCTCTAAATGCCAACTCATATAACTTCGATTACATTGGTCTTCATTCTGGACCCTCAAAATTATTTTCTACCTCACGATGCAAAGGAAATGAAACAGAAGTGAAATCTGAGTTTAAAAGGCACTGGTTTTAACTAATGGTGTTAAATTATCTTACTTTGACAAAGTTACCTAAAGAAATCATAATGTATAGCATATTATTATAAACAAAAGTGTCTTAAGTAATTGTGGTTTGGGGCTTATTGCAAGGAGAAACAATATATAATACAGGACACATACTTCATACGATTATTTATAATAGTCACCCAAAGAATCATTTTCAAGAGAGTGTAGGAAATCCATCCACACACTACAGACCGAGAATCCAGCCGAGGGCCTGGATCCCACGGAAATGTCCCGCATGAGTTCTGCTGAAGACCTAGAGCCCAGAACAATACCTCCCACAAGTCCAGGTAGAAGCCCAGAGCCCAGACAACATCTCATGCAGGCCTATTTCATGGATCTGCACTGGGAAGGCCTGAAGGTCAGTGGTGGAACCTAGTAAGTCTGTGCCAGCGAGATGAAGGATCTATGGGAGCAGCTGGAGGGATCTGCACTGGAGCCAGGAAGTTACATGCAATGTAAGAACCAGAGCTTCCCTGAAAGGTACCACAGCCATTCTCAGCAGCAGTGAGGTCCTGAGCTCCTGCAAAGATCTGAAAGGCCAAGTTCCCAACAGGAAAACCAATGTGACAAGCTTCCCCAGGAGACTGGAATGTGTACCTTCTTCCCCTCTGGAGCAAGAAAGTGATGCTCTGAGTGAGGACCAGAGGTCCCTCAAAGTGAATCAAAGCCGTTCTTAGTGACAACAAGGTCCTGAGCTCCTTGGACAATGGAAACAACTGGGAAAGCCAGCATGACAAAGTCCTCCAAAAGAACCAACATCTTACAGCTTTTCTCAGGCCCAACAGGCTCCTAACTGCTTCTACAAGCTTCCAACAGCCTTTCTCAGCTCCAAACAGCCTCACTTCTTCTCCAGTTCTGCCTTTTATGCTGCTGGCAACAGTGCCCAGGCGGGCCTCCCACACCCAGCACCACGCTTACTCAGCTCAGCTTGGGGTTATAAATTGACCACCAGTTGTCAATCCACCACGGTAACTGAGTGTCAAAGTTTAAACCACTACAGTTTGTTTTGCTAGCCCAGGAATACAAGTTACAGTTCATTATATCTGTGTTAAGAATCTGCATCTGATTTATTCTCCATATTTAAGATAACTTCCAAATCATTATTCTGTGACCTTGACTCTCAAACCACTTATGTATTTATTGTTTTTTTTTTTTTTTACTTTAGAAACATAAAAGTACAAAAACATATTGACAGACACCCATTATCATAGAAAATAGTACAATCACAACTAATCTATAGACAAGGTGATATGGTCTCAACAGTTGTTCTTGCTTTAGGGTTATCGAAAGCCTTCTGTGCATCTATTGAGATGATCATGTGGTTTTTATCTTTGACTGTATTAATATATTGTATTACATTAATTGATTTGCGAATATTGAACCATCCCTGCATTCCTGGGATGAATCCTACCTGGTCGTGGTGTATAATTTTCCTTATGATTCGCTGTAATCTATTTGCCAGTATTTTGTTGAGTATCTTTGCATCTATGTTCATT
>PVLD010017202.1:0-42621 GCA_004027595.1 Dinomys branickii
GCCAAGTCTGTCTCGAGCTGGTGGTGTTTATTAAGGAGGTTCGCTCCCTTGCTGCTCACCTGGTCGCCATCTTCCCCGGATCCGCGTACTTCCTTTTGTTGCTGAGCAGTATCTAACATGTGGATAGACCCACAGTTTGTTTATTCATCTGCCTATTGAAAGACATCAAGAATATTTTAAATTCAGGGTAATGTATAAAGTTGCTATAAACATTGATATACAAATTGTTGTGTAATCGTAAGTTTTCATTTTTCCTGTTCAAAGACCAAGAAAATGAATTTCTGGGTCACATAAGCAGCTGCTGAGCTGTTCTGCGAGCATCTCTACCATTTTTCATTCGCACTAACAAAAGAGTTCCAGTTGCTCTGTATCCTCATTGGTGCTTATGTTTTGTTTTCAGTCATTCTAATAGATGTATCATGATAACTCCCTGTGGCTTTATTTTCCATTTTTCTAATGATGTTGAGATTCTGTTACATTCCACATACCTTCTTTAGTGAAGTACATCTTTAGACCTCTTCCTCCTTTTAAAAATTTGGATTTTAATTTCTTATTGTTGATATAGAGAGTACTTATATACTCTGGACACATAATTTTTCTCCAATAAATGACTTTATTCCTCATTTTAGTTGATCCTTCAGTACCATTTGAGGTTATGTAACATGGCTTCTTTTTATAAACACTTCTCTATTTCTAGATTCTTTCCAACACTCTGATCTCTTCTGTCCATACATACCTTTTCTAGCTTCAACATCCTCTACCTGAGGCCTGTTCAGGGCATGCTTTCCCTAATGAGGCCTGTGATTTTCTGAGCTAAGTGACTAGAGGAAGTTTCTAGGCTTCAATATAAAAAGGAAGAACCTCATAAGTTCTACTAAATTAATAAAGTGGACAAAGTTGGAGAAGACTAATGTGACATGAATTCATGAGTCAAAATATTGGAGATGAAGAGAAACAGACCAATCCATGTATGAGTTTTCTTAATGCTTTATTTGAATACTGATCTTTATTTAATTTAGTACATGTTTGCAGTCATAATGGTTACATTTATCATGGGGATTTGGTACATGTACATAATACATCTTAATATTTCATCATTTTAAAATCCCCTACCCTTTCCCTCCCTCCCTGCTCACAAACTTCACAAGTCTGAAAAAGAAAAGGGTAAACAGGTTAAACAATCCAAGAACTTAGTATAACATTGGGAGTAGTTTTGTTCCGGTTAAGCACAGTAAATAAATTTTATAATTCACCAGGAATCACATAGAAAAATCTAAACAGTGTCATCTTAATTGCTGGGCTAAATCAGCCTTATATCAAATGAACATTACTAGACATATAAAGTAAGGAAATTAAAATAACAAGGTAAAACACTTAACAGAAACCAACTCAGAACATTACATAAACATTTCCTGTACTTCCACTAGGAAAAGGAACATGCACACTTAAGGAGATAAAATAAAAAAAATTCTGCAAGTGGAAGTTTTAAGGATGAAACATTTGACTTTTTTAAAAGATACAACCTGGAGGAATTAATGGAAGATTATCACTGCCAAAGAGGGGGAAAGAACTACTGCAGTTGAATTCATAGTAATAAAACCTATCCAGAGTACAGCATGGAGGGAAAAGGACTGATAAAAGAAGTGTGTGAATAATGGGCCAGAGAACATCAATATCTGTAGCTGAAGCCCAGAGAAAGTGTGTGCGTTTATGTTTCTGTGTTGAGGGTATATTTAAAGACATATGGAAAAATGTTCTACATATGTGATGATAGCTACCAATCCACAGATCAATAAGTTGGAAACAGAATAAACATGAAAAAAAATCACACTGAGGGACAGCATAATCAACTCTTAGAAGAGGGTAGATAAAGGGAGAGATCATATTACATATAGAGAAGCAAAGTTAGAATTTATAAAGAAAAATCTTTTGAACTGCAAAAATATTAAGAAAAGGAGGCAAATACTAAAGACCACATGCTATGTGATCTCACTTATATGAAATTCAAGGAAATGCAGAACAGTGACCAAATTTCAGTGTTGTCTATGATTGAGAAGGAGAAAAGGGACACAAAGGATTGAGTTCAGAGGACACAAAGGAGCTTCATGAGGTGTTGGGTGGAGGCTATATTGTAATTGTTGTCTAAGCTATATGACTACATACATGCATCATCATAATCTTCCCTTTAAATTGATAAATTTTATTGACTGTAAACTCTACTTCAGTAAATCTGCTTGGAAATAGTCACCAAAAGGAGCAAATATATCACTTTTTAAACCTTCTGGAGAACTGCAATGATAGGAACTACTTGCAAAAAGGAAAATATGTGAGTTGGTACCTATAAAAACAAGAGTACGATTAACAAATTGAGTACTCAGATCATGCACAAGATTTGAACTTAAAATCTATAATTGTGTTTTGAAAAATTTCAATTCTTTGGTGGAATGTTTGAGAAAAAACTATTCTAAGATAAACGAATATTTTGATGTGGAATGGAATCAAACTGAGAAGTCATAAGTTTTGCAATATTTGATTTGTAAAATTTGGAAGAATCATAAATAGAACAAACCTTGTAATAATAATAAGTCTGTCTTATATAAAATATTGGCCAAAGAAGTCATTTACTCCAAAAGGAGAAAAAAATGGTAGGCATGAAAAGTTTTAGAGTAAAATGCACCAGGATTTTGAAACCAGCAAGTAAAAATAATCTATACATCACAGAAGATTCTCTGAGTTTTCCAGATAGTGTCATTTTTTATTTTTCTCAAACAAAAATACTGTAGTTTCATGAGATGAGAAATAAAAGATGTCAAAAATTTAAAATTCATTAACCATAATATTCAGCTTTGAAGAACGTTCAAGGCAGTTTTCAAAAAACTAAAATATTTAGAGTTCATTGAAACAATATATTCTCCACTTAAAAACTAGTGACATTATGTTATTGCGAGATAGTCACAAAACTGATTAATATATGTGAATACTTACAAAGAAACAATTCTGTTGTTATCTTGTTTGTATAATCAATATAAAGTTTCTGTGCTTCAGGTGTGAAATGAATTTTTGGTGTGAAAATAAATTTTGAAAAGGAGTATCAGATAAATCCACTGATAAAAATAATTTTGACAAATAAACATTTCCATAACATATAATATTTAAATGTTTACCCCCCATTTAACTTCATTCTGGGTATGGTGCTGCACACCTATAATCCCAGCACTTGGGAGGCTGAAGTAGGACTGCTGTGAGTTCAAGGCCAACATGGGCCAGTCTGGACTATATCGTGAGACCCTGCCTCAAAAATCAAAACAAACAGAAAAACCTCATTCCGTTTATACACTAATTTTCAGTGCATTTCTCATCTTGCATGTGTACAATGTTTTAGACTCTGAACAAGGCTTCCATTTAGCTGGAAAAAACTTACCTGAGGAAAGGACTAAGACACTAGGGACTCCCTGGGGCTGCACCCCTATCTCTTAAGGTCTGGCTGTTGCTAGTCTCTGAGACTGAAGAAGATAGGAGGAGATTTAGTTTGTACCAGCTTCTTTCTCTATGACAATCACATGCATAATGATGAAAGAAGCGTACCGTTTATATTGGAAGAAGGAAAAATACTCTGACACGGAATGACTCTGAGGCTTCCAAAATAATGATGGGAGAGGGGGGTTTGGAATCAGGAGGTCTTCAAACTGGCGAGGAGCTTTGATTAGAAAAATTTTTAGTTGAGCTGTTATTTCAGTTAACAATTACATGTTCTTTCAAATTGTGCCTTACCAAGAGCAATCTAGTCTGCCCTGGAGTTTTGACGGTGTGGCACCTGCAAGATGCCCCCTCTTCCCGCCTTTCTGACCAGTGAAGCTCAGTCTCTGGTTTTTACCTCCAGCCCTTGACTGTTTGCACCCCACTGTATACTTTATACATTTATTGTGGATTCATTCCTTGCTTTACCTTTGCCAGATAAAACAGAACTGCTGAATAATGAGGGCTGAATAGTCATTTTTTAAAGAAGTGCTGAAAAGCAGGAAGATTTACATAGTGGGAAGAACGAATACGCATAAAGGGCATGACTGCAGAGGGAGTGTGCATGTCCAGCTTTAGTGGAAAACTCCTCCTCTGCCAGTTTTATTGCCATAGGAGAAGCACAGTGGTGGCTGGATACTAATATTTTACTTTACGAAGAGCAGCTCCTAAGAACTCTGGTAGTAAACCTTGGCTCATTTCTCTTATGTGCTAATGGTGTTATTATTCCCATGCCTATAGATATGATTTTCATACACATCTGTTTCTGAGAAGAAAAAAATTACGTATCGCATGAAAATATAACTCATAAATTGTAGAGTTTGAGTTGGTCACATATTACATAGCCTGTGTTCTACCTACTTGCATTTTAATCATTTTCCTTTATGAATAGTGATAATGATCTATATACATATTACTAATGTGGAAAATTTGACCTTTTTTATAGACTTTGCTACAGGCCACATTTAATTTAAAGTTTTTGTGTTATTTCTGAGTTAGAAACCTTATACAGTTGTATAAAAGTGAAAGTCCTAATATTTAATCTTAACTTAGTATGTTGTACATATTCAACTTTATCCAAAAAGTCTTAGCAATTTGAAATCCTCCTTGCTGGGCATGGTGGCACATGCCTGTAATCCCAGCACTCAGAGGCTGAGGCAGGAGGATCATTGTGAATCTGAGACCAGCCTGAGCTATGAAGCGAGATCAAGGCCAGCCTGAACTGCATGGTGAGACCCCGTCTCAAAAAGGCCAAAAAAACTAAATAAAAATAAAAAATAAAATAAAATCCTCCTTACTAATATGTATATGGGCCAATGTTTAAACAATCACTGTCAGTCATTTTTCTTAATGATTATTGTTGTTGACCATTCCTATATTCTGTCCTCATCTCTGGGGAGTAAAGATGTTTGATTTCTTTATTGACAAGAGCTCTCCTAATGAAAAACCCAATTGAAAATAAAACATCTTGGTTATTCTAGGTATGCTATGTTATTTAAAAGCATGTGCTTTGTGATTTCTTCAAGAGTTCATAGGCTCATAGAAAAGTAAGGCTTTCTGCCATAACAAAGTTACGGTAATACCAAAGAATGATTTGTGACATCAGATCAGAAGAATCACCATCACAGAGAATTAAAACAAGAATAAACCTCTCATAATCGTTGAGCTCACAGCTATCATTTTTTTAAAGTGGTAATTGTTCTCTGTACTGATCCAGTGACTTCTCAGGGATTAAGATGAGATCTCGAATTTGGAAATCATGACTTTATTTCAGGCTGTCTTCTTCACAGCATTTCCAATTTGCATAAGAAAATAGTTGCCTTGTGTTTTGGAGAACTTCAGGAGTTGGAATGTAACTGTCAGTTCAGGAACAACTTTGAAAGCTGTAGGAGATACTGAACAAGCTAAGCTGCACTGATATCGCTTACTTCTCTGGCCTCTCAGGACCCTCTCTCTGCTATTCAGCCACTTCTTTTGTTTTAAAGAGAATAAAAAATAAAAAAAAAAACAGTAAATATGGTACAGAATTTCCGAACAAGATAGGAAATTAACAGTGGTTGTTATATTGCATATTGTTATCTTCAAATTAGTTGTTCAGATCATCGGATATAGGCATGAAACATTGATCAAACAATGAAGCATTAACATTCCTAATTACTATTAGAAATTAGTGGTACAATTATCATAGCTATCATATTTATTTTTACTTCTCCCTTTTTAGTTTAGATATCATTACTTACCACTTAGACTTCTGTCAAGATACACAGTTGGTCTTCTTCCTATCGCTTTCCAGTCCATCACTATGATATCCCTGAGATATTTTTTAAAAACAGAAACCTTATTCTATACTGCTGCTTACAATGACCTCTTATTCTCTATTGGGTGGAGTCCAAGATCTTTGGCATGTTATGAAAGGTTGTATGTTAATTAGCCCTTACCTATCATGGCAGTTTATCTGTTGCACTCTAGACTTTCCTGTGTTCAGCTATACTCAACAGTTAACTATTCCCAATAAATTACACAGATACTAGTCTCTATACATCTGCATGTGCTGTTTCCTCTTCCAGGGATGCCCTGGCACTAATTCCTCCATCTCATGTGTCTTAACTAAGTTCATCTCATCTTTCCAATACTTGGTTAAGTAATATTTTTTTCTGTAGGTCTTCCCGTATTTACCATAAGTACATATACCATACCACATCATACCACACCATACCACGTCATACCACACCATACCACATCATACCATACCATACCAGTAATACCACACCATACCATACCATACCATACCATACCACACTATACCATACCATACCATACTACACCATACCATACGTATACCTAAGTATATGTCCTTATTCCCTCTCAGGAATAATGTGAGACTTTTACATATGGAATTGGCATTGCTAAGTAATAAAGCTGTCGCAAATAGATTTCTTGGTTCTAGGAGCATCTCTGTGTTCTCAGCTTCTGGCACAGCCTAAGTTTTGAATAAGTTATTAGTTTGTGCATTATCAACAGAATTGTTGCTGTTTCGTTCAAATTAAAAACTTTGACACTGGGGTCAGAGCTCTCGTTGGTACAGGGAATGGGTCGGAGCCTGATACCCCTGCCTCAATGTTGCATCCATCTCTCGGTGAAGCAGTAAGATAAGAAAGAGCCACTCATGAATGTCAGAACTTCAAAGGGTTGAAGGCAGTGACCCTCTTTGAAGAAGCAGAAATACATATGTGTACGCGCCAATTTCACAAGCTGAATGTAAATGTTATGTATCGCAAAGATATACCAATAAAAAGAGAATGATGTCCCAGTTAGCTACAGGAACATGACAAGGAAGGCCAATGACAGAGAGGGGTCCAGAACCTTACTGTGCGACCCAGTATTCACCTGCCTTTCCCACTAAAAGAAGACTGGCCTATTTCTTTTTTAAAGTAAACTACCTGCATGCCACATTCCTGCCTAATTATTCAGACTGCACAAATGTTCTAATATGGTGAGTCATGTTGTCACCTAAGGACCTTCTCCTGCTTTGGTTCGATGCTACTCACCACTTCGCAAACACACAAAAATAGCTTAGGGGCTGCAGGTGAGCTTTTTGCCTTGCTCCTTCCTATTTATCCCTTCAGCACATTCTCGTGGAGTGATCTACTTTCCTCTCATTTTCCTCCTCTCTCTCAAAAGGAAAGAAACATCAATATAACATATGGATGGATTCCAACATCAGCGAGTGCATATATTAAAGTTTTAAATCAATTATTGTTCTAGTACACACCCTAAGGTTGAGAAAGAAAGAACATCCAGGACTAACAAGCCTGATTGTTCTGGCAAAGTTGTCATTAGATTCATGCTGGCATTGCTGGACTTTCCTTCTTTCTGTAATATTCCAGTTTCACATAAAAAAAATTACTGGCTCATGAGACAACTTTTAACATTACGATTTCATTCATTTTCTCCAGGAGATTTCTACCTCCAGGTCTCTTGAGAGCTTCCCAGGGGGCACGATGCCCGGGGTGAGCTTACTTGGTTGTGCAGACGGCTGTCAGTGTGTTAGTGAGTTCATCAGGCCATAGATTATCCCTCCAGAGTGAAGGACAGATTCCGGCTTGGGAATATGAGTACTTCACAACTTGGCATTCTTAGATTGAGAACAAGACTTAATCATAACAGTTAAGAAACCAAATTACAACTGTACATGGCAGGGAGAATTTTAACTTAACAACTGCTCTCAGTTGGACCCGTGCAAGTATTCTGGTCACTACTGCTCTAACTGAAATTCCTATAAAGTGCACTGCATGTTTTTTCTAGGCAAGTACTGGAAGTCGGTCAGGATGGGGGCCGTGCCAAGGGGCTGTGCTCTGCCTGGTGCTCAGTTGCAAGAGGAGACAGAGACCGTTTCAGCTCTGGCCTCCCTGACAGTGGATGTGGAACAGCACTTTGCTCAGGAAGATACCAGGTATGGATCCATTGTCGGGGAATCACATGGGTGGGATGTCCAGGCTCATCTTCCATCTGTTTTCTCCAAAGCCATGGATGCCACAGCTATGTTTTAGGCTGTGGTGAATTTACCTGTTTCATACTTCACGGGAAATGCAGCACTGCATGTGTGTTTTCACAGGGAACGAGCAGGGATGAGGTTGCTGGTGAGGAAAATCACTCCCTGTTGGCTAATTTAGGGCAGATCATTGTGGGCAGAACTGCTTGTAAGCTTAACTACACTCCCTTGATGTCTCTACTTTTCTGAATGTTCTCTTTCTTCCTCCAATCATTCTGAAATTCATAATAGAACAAAGGGAAAGGAAAGTAGAAGCTGAAGGTAATTATCTGCACTCCCCTATGTCTGTCCTTGTGGTGCAAAGGGCTGGATAAAGATGGAAGTTGCCTGCAAAGGAAACAAGAGTATGTATGAAGGATGGTGTAGACTTGAGTTGGATTTTATTTCCCTTTAAAACATAAATTGGCTAAGTTCATCTTCATATGAACATAGCTTTCTGAGAAAAAAGTGAAGTTAAGCTAAGATGGGGTTGGCTTATTCTTTTGTTAAGGAATCTTTGACAGTCTATGCATATTCATGTCCATCACCTTAGTCTATGGACAATGCTACATTGAAGATTTCTTCAAAGTCTGCTGTGACCAAAGCCACAAAAGAGTACGTTAACACTGGTGCTTTCTATGGCTGCCTTCATGGTTGCATTTCCTCAGTGTAAAAGTGCATCAGGATTTGCTGAAGTTCATACTCTTAAATTGCTTCTGAGAAGGAAATCAGACTCCCTCCATCAATAACATCACCGTTAATTACACAGATCCTGCTACCAGAGCATAGGTTGGCAGTTTTCCCAAGAATGCACAGACCTGAGCAGGTCTAGCTTTCTCACTTTCATGGGATACTCAGAGTTTAATGGCTTTAACATCTTGTTTGGACCAAGTGCAATAGACAAATTGAGTGAGAGATTCTGTTTGTATGCAGTTATTTTTCTCTTACATCAATCAGTGGAAGAACAAATTATCAGTAGGGGAAAAGATTATATATTACTGAATTAGAAGGCATCTTATGATATTTGGGAGCAAAAGAAAAAATGCATTTTACCCTTTGGATAATATGAACTGACCCCCCTCTGTTCCCAGCTAAGAACTGAACCAAGTTCATAATCCAGAGGTGTTGCAATTATTCCCAAGGCCAAAAACAGTTAGTTGTCTGTCATCTGAGGGCTATAAAACTGAGGAAACTAACATCTGTTAGTATTGGATATAAAAGGAGCATAGCTATTCTTTAGAATTCATTTAATATAGGAAAAAAACAAGGCTAAACTCCAACTTGAGTGAAATGAATTGTAAGTAATTTTGCCCATAAAATTGCCGAGCTCAGAATAATTAACAATAATAAATGATGTTATAAGCCCCAGTAATATAACAATCTCAGCGCTTTGGCAGGAATTGGCCCTTTAAGCAAACTTGTTTATCCTCAGGTAAACAGTGTGCTTGGCTCCTGATAATCTACAGGAATTAACCCCAGCTTCAGTCTATAGTGATGTTTAAGCTTCATCTGATGGTGGAGAAAGATGGTGCAATGTCCAATATGCAGGAAAGGAGACTTGAAGTTTGCTGCCTGGTTTCACATTAATTTACTAGTCATACATAGGTAATACCTATTATGATTGATTTCTTTTATGGGAAGAAAAATTGTTTTACTTGAAATATTTTCTATGCTTTTTCACTCATGCTTTTTAAAAGAAAAATGATAAATTTTTCTAGAATTGGCTCATAAATTTCAATTGAATCATGCATGGAAACAGAGACAGACAAACAGACACTTTAAGGCAATCATAGCACTTCCTCTTGGTCAGGCATGCGACCAGAATTTTCCCCCTACTCAGTAGAGAATGATGACTTCCAAAGTAAGAGGAAGAAATGGAAATGTTCTTGGGTCTTTGTTATAAATGCAATATTATGAACACACAGGAAATAGAAAAATTAGAAAAATCAGAGAGCTAAATGGCTGGAAAAAAGTGAAGGCAAGATTCTTTTTATAGGAAATTCTTGCCGGTTATTTTGGAGGATACATTGGTGTTGGAGTGAGATGACTCATTTCATACTCAGATTTTGGGTAAAGCAGCTCTTTTCCTGGCCAACTCATATCTGACTCATTTACCACTAGTGAATAAGGGATAAAATGCTCCTGGCTAAGAACCATTGTAAGTATTTTCTGTTCATTTCTCTTGGATGGTGGGGAGGGGGGTGACACGGTGCAAAAAATCACTTTGTTTTTATAACTACATTGATAGTCCCTTAAGAATGAATTATTAGGAAAAAGCTTATGTGTGGGAATTCATTTTGGGATTATAGTTTTCAAATTTGGGGGTGGTAAAGGAGTCAAGTGAGAAAGAAATGAATGATGGGTCAGCAAAAAACAAGCCCTCCATGGACTCAATTTACATATTTTAAAGAGATTAAATAGATATGCCTGGCTGTATATATTAAATTGTTTAAAGCAAGAACTGTGATGTCAGGGTTTTTTTCTTGTTTGGTAGGAAAATATACCTTTGAAAGATTTGTAGTCTGCATTTGTTAGATATCTATTGCAAAGTGCTTCTACTTTGGAAAGATCATATGATACTTGGATTTATTCTTGGATATGGGTTCAAGCTCTCTTCAAGGTCAAGTAAAAGCTTTTTCTGGCAGTCAAGACTTCATAATGATCAGCTTAAGTTTTTAGGAGTGTGTCTACTCTCTAGAGTTCCTATTTTTTTTAACTCAAAACAAAACCTGAAAGTTAATTTTTCAAATGCCAGTTTGATTGTACTGTAAATTGTTAGATTTTCTTAATGTAATCTGGTATGGTTGTTTAATCATTTAATTTTCTAGTTTTGGCAAATTTTCTCATGAAAGAGATAGTTTCAAGTTATTATACAATATAGAAGCATGAAAAAACGTGATTCCAAATCTTGCTGTTTTGTCTTTTTTGAGTAACTTGTTTATGCATAAAATAATCTAACAATAAACCTGAAATTCCCAAATATCATTTGCCTTAGCTTTGAATAGCCCATTGTTAGCTCCATTTGATAATTCCATTTAAAACTTGATTATATAGAAAAGCAAACCACTATCATATACACATTAATATTTAATATATTTACAAACTTGACTTTGTTAAAATATTCACTGGTCTGATGGTTCTAATTGAAACCTAAAAGCTAGTGCAAAACTCATTCAGGTTTCTGATTTTTCTCTATAATATCATCCTTTTGAATGCTTGTTTATTTAAGTAGGCAAACTTTCCAAAATGAATTTTATTTTTAATTTTCTCCCAGTGTCAACAAAGCCTTAGTTGAAAAGTGGGCTGAGATTTGCAGGTATGTCCCTGCTCATCTTTTCTTTCCTCCTTTTCCTGTGACTATCATTTTATCTGTGTTTTCAGTGTCTTAAATGGCCTTGGAGCGTGTGTGAAGTCTCACTAAGTATGTGAGAGTGTAAATGTAGTGCTTCATTAGGTATTTTAAGGTTCAGTTCTGCATTCTTTATAAAGCAGCAATCAATTTGTAAAGAGGACACTGTCTTAGTTACTTTTCTCTTGTTGCTGAGACAAAATACCTGATGCCCAGATTTAAGGAAAGAAAGGTTCATTTAGCTCATGGTCTGTGGAGGTCTCAGTCCCTACTCGGCTGGCTCCGAGGCAGAGAGCGGGAGACAGCTAAAGCAACAAGAGCACAGCGGGAGGAGCAGCAGCAGGCAGCCTCTTTCCTGCCCTTACATTATATGCAGACTACCTGCCCTGGGGCAGGTGTAGCGCTCACACTCATGAATCGGTCATACACTCTAGAGGCCTGTGCCACAACCACATGAGGATCTGTGGGGACACTCAGAACCAAACCATACCCGAAACCAGATGAAAGAGAGCCATACCTCAATGAGAGCCGCGATGGCCTCACCTTCCCACCCTGTCTTTGCCTCTGCTCCTGCACTCCCGCCCTTCCACTCTGGAGTAGGAACAGAGCTTGGATCTACATTCAGCTTGCCTAGGCTTTCTGCGCCTAATAATTGTATGCTCCAGGGCAAGTTACTTCTCTGAATGTGTTATCCTTGTGTTTAAAATAAGAGAAATATTTCCTAGGATTATGAGGATCAAATTAAATCATACATCTTAAGACCTGAACACCTGACACATAGGAGGTACTTAATAAAGATTTGTCATTTTTTTATTCCCCAGTTTTTTATATTTTTTCCCTAATATATTATTCATGATCTAGTGGTCAGTGATCTATAAGAATACTGAGGCAGTACATTTATGTGGCATCTGTACATTTACTGTACCTGTACATTTAACTGCTTTTGGTTGAATCTACAAAATAGCTATTATATACAAGAGATCAACAGATAATTACTAAGCAATAAACTGTTAATTAACTAATCTGTGTTAGATGACTGAAAGAGAGGGAAAAGGAAGAGGAGACAGCAACAGTGGAAGAAGAGGAGAAAGAGGTGCAAGAGGAGGAGGGAAAGGAAGGGCAAAAAGAAGAAACAAAGCCAGAGGCAGGCACACAGCCTTCTAACTCACACCCCAGTGGCCCACCTGTCCCAAACAGGCCCCGCCTCCTAACAGCACGATCAGGTATGAGGTTACCAATGGATTAGTCCACTGATGAGTGTAGGCCCTGTAATCTCATCACCTCCCCAAACCCTACCTTTGAATACATGAGATTTTGTGGGAACAGTTTAGATCTGAATCATAGCATTCCACTCTGTTCTCCAAAAGGTTCATGTCCATCTCATGATGCAAAATGTACTGAGTCCATCTCTAAGAGTCAGCAAAGACTTTTTATTTTTTTTTTTTTTTGGTGGTACTGGGGATTGAACTCAGGACGCTGTGCTTGCTAGGCAGGCGCTTATTCCACTAAGCTATATCCCCAGCCCTCACCAAAGTCTTAACATTTCCAACATTGCTAAAAAGTCCAAGTCTGAAGTCTCTGAGCCTGAGGGCAAACTTTTCACGCAAAAAACATGTTAAAGTTAAACAAAAAGCTAAATATTCCCAATATAAAATGGCACAGAGTAAAATGGAGGAAAAGGCCAATAGCCAGACCAAAACTTAGCAGGGAAGAGCATCATTAAATCCTATAACTCCATATCCTGCAACCAGATGCAGGGTGAGGAGATGTAAGCATCAAAGATCTTGGGCAGTCCCACCTGAATGCTCTGGCTGATTGAGGTCTGCATGCCTTTTTGTCTGCGCTGATTCTACTCACTGCCTTTAACTTCCTTTGGCAGACAATCCGCATTTCTGGCAAGTCCAACTTCCTGGGGTCTCCACTGTACCTTGATTTCATTTTCACAGCTTCATTTGTCATGGGCACACACATTGCCTGGCCTCCCTCATCTTTCTTTGAAATCTGAGTGGAAGCCTTCATGACTCAACAATTCTTGTATTCTGCATGCCTATAACACCAGAATAACATGAGCAATGCCAAGGTTGACCACAAATTGAAGCAGTAGCTTGACCCCCTTGAACGATGGTTTCAGTGGCCTGAATATCGAGATTGCTAAACAGAGTAGATTTTATATTTACTCATTTCCGTTTTACTGAGTAGATTGCTGATCTGGATAAGCACGACACCCTGGGACTCTCATCTCAAAGCAAAGTCTTTTAGAGGACTTTACCTTTTTTTATCCTTGAATATGCAGTGGGTGGAGTCTGTCCAATTCCCAAGATGCCTTCTAATCGTATTTCCTATTGTCTTGGTTCAAAATACTTGGCTTCTTTTTAGTGACACTAATCTTTCAGCAACTGCACTTTCCTTGGCTCCAGCTTCACATGTGCTTCCTTCCTGGATAAGCTGCACAGGTTTCACAACTTTCAGCTCTGCCTTTTGCTCCTTATTCTCACTGTAGATCTGACTAAAAACAACCAGAAATACTCATATCATAGTCTGAGTGTCAAGCTACATAGAAATTTCCTCTATCAGATCAATTATTCTGCTATCTTTAAATTCAGTCTCACACAAAATATTCGGACACAGGCAAAATGTAGACATACTCTCTGTCAAAATGAAACATGCACAGCCTCTAGTTGCAATTGCCAACAGAACTCTCATTTTCATCTGGAACCTCATGAGTCTACATTCATATCAGCAGCTGGTCTTTGCAGCTCTTACCAGAATTGCCCGCCAGGTTCTGCATATGTCATTCTAGGGCTTCTCTAGCCTACATTTCTAAACTTTTCCAAATGTTTACAAACTACTTCCAAAAGCTTCAGAACCACAAGGTCATGTATAGTTACAGTTAATATTCCTAGTACCAATACTGTGTGTTAGCTTTCCCACTGCTGAAGCAATAATAACTATACACCTACAATTTAAGGGAGGAAAGGTTCTTTTTTTATTCACAGATTCAGAAAGGTTTCAATCCATGCATAGTCAGTTGGCTCCATGGCACCAGCAGTATGGCAGAGGACATGCTGGGAGGATGTGGTGAGGTAATGCTGTGGAACACCAGGCAGCCAGAAAGCAGAGAGAGGTAGGGCAGAGCTGAGAATGAGAATACACTCCTCCAGGTCACAGTCCCAGTGACCCAGCTCTTCTGACCAGCCCCAGATTCCAACAGCAAATTCAGTTATGACATTCATCGATGAATTGGTCCCTGGTGAGTACAGCACCCCCATGATCTAATCACTTCTAAAAGCTCCACCTCTGGACACGAGGCTTTTTAGGGGATATTTTAAATCGAAACTGGAATATTGGGTAATAACAAAATGTTTATTGAATACATAAGTCAGTCTATTACAAGACAAAACATTGGACCTAAACTTTACTTGTCTGGTCTTATTCACTTATATCTTCTGAGGAATAGATGTTACTATGTTTTTAAATGATTTCTCCAAATATGTGACTGACACTACAAATTGACTATGTCCATTTTCAAGTATCTTGGTTAATCAGAACCCCTACTATTCACATCATAAAGATGGCTTGGCTGAGGAAACATGGGTGGGAGGTGTTTATCCAAATATCTGCTTGCATGGAGAAAGGGATTGCATCTAAGGGCATAGAAAAGCATGAAGTGGTGCTGGAAACCTAAAACACTATCTTCCAACGTGAAGAATATGGAGAAAGAACACATGAGAACATCAAATTCATTTATTCTTTAAATACTTTCTGATTATTTCTATGTGCCAGAGAAAATCCCGAGAGTCAAGTTCACAAAACTGTCTTCAAAGCATTCACATACTTGATAATTATACTCGTTCTCTACTGCTGCCATGAAAAATTGCTAAAATGTAATAATTTAAAACAATACAAACGTTCTGTAGGTCAGAAGTTTCACACAGATCTCACTAGGCTAACATCAAGGTATTGGCAAGATGCATTCCTTCTTGGAGGCTTTCAGGGAAAATCCCTTCCCTTGCCTTTTTCAGCTTCTAGTAGCCACCTGCACTCCTTGCCTCCTGGCTCCTTTCCTCCAGTTTCCAAAACTGATGACCTCGTCCTCTCTGACGATGTTTTCAGTCATCACATCCTTCTCTCTTACTGCAGGTGAGAAAGGGCTCACATGATTAGATTGGACGCGTCAGGTAAACTTAGGATCATTTTCCTACTTCAAGTTCTATAAGCTTATTCCCATCTACAAAGTGAGCTTTGCCATGCAAAGGTAACATATTTGTAAGTTCCAAGTCAGAGACGTGGTTGGGGGCTTTGTTCCTACAGCAGAATCAAATATAGCAAATCAGGTATAATAGATAGCAGGTTATTCAATAAGAAAGTGCAGAATGAAAGAAGGCAACATTAGCCAAAGATTGGGGAACAAGTCACAGTGACAGGGACAACTGGGTCAGGGTGGAAGAACGTGAAAGATGTTATCCAGTAAATAAAAGCAAAGACGTCCAAGACAAAGACAATAACTTGAACACGCTTTCAAGTTTGTTTTTCTATATTTGTTGCTAATACTCAGAACAAACCACTTTCATTTCTCAGCTACACACTTCTGTTTCTTTTCTAACCCATTTCCTACACAGACATCAGAAAGCTCCTCAAAAGCAAACAACTGGAAAGCAAATCCTATCACATTTCTACCGGAAGCCCTTTGGATTCTTTTGAATTCCTTTCACATACAGACCATCATCTTTAACAAGACAGATGAGCTTTACATAAGTGTGTCCTCACCTGTAGTTCATGTCTTATAGCTGACATTTCTTCTCTTTTATTTTTGATCTGGGCTTGAACAACAGTGACCTTGTTTAGTTTTTTAAACTGAGGTCTAGTTTCCCTATAATAATGTGCACAGATCCAGACATTGTTAGCTATGCCACTGTCATAAACAGCACCCAAAGCAAGTTGGAGAACATGTTAGAAACATGTTAAAAACACTCCCAGAGGCATATGGGTACCACTTCCCCGTCACCGCCACTCCCTCCAAAAATCCAGCTGTTAACACAATCCCGTCATCTTGTCTGTTCTTCAATTTTATTTCATTAGAATTACACAATACACGCTGTTCGTTTGTTTGTTTGTTTGCTTGAGACAGGGTCTCACTGTGTAGTTCAGGTTGGTCCTGGACTCACTGTGTAGCCAAGTTGGTTTTGAATTCACAGTGGTCCTCCTGCCTCAGCCTCACAAGTTCTGGGATTACAGGTGTGAACCACCACACCTGCCCATGTATACTGGTTTTTAATGCTTCTGGCTTTTTTCATGCTTCCAAGCATAATAGTTTTGACATCTGTACAGGTCATGGGTAATCAGAAATCTGTTCATTTATATTATTGCTCATTATGCCAGTGCATTTATATATCCTAATATTTTATCTGTTCATCTGTGGGTAAGTGTTTGGTTTATCTCCAATTTGGGGTTATTATGAATAAAAATGCTGTGATATTTTTATTATTGTGATATAAAACACCTAAATCTTGCCACTTTAAACATTTTAAGTGTGCAGTAATGTTACCTATATGCACACTGCTTTGCAAAACAGCTCCAGAAGTTCACCTTGTAAAACGGAAATTCTGTACCCATCGGAGAGCTGCCTCTCCCTTTACCTCCCCTCTGGCCCATAGCAATTACCATTCTACTTCCTGCTTGTAGGCTGGACTATGTTCGATATCTTCTATAAGTGAAAACATGCAATACTGATCTTTTTGTAACTGGTTTAGCATAACATCCACAGTTTATCCATGTGGTAATATAGGATAAGATTTCCTTCTTTAAATAATGGAATAATATTCCACTGTGTAAGTACATGCCACATTTTCTCTATCCGTTCATCTTTCTGTGAACGTTTAGGTCACTTATACCTCTTGGTTGTTGTGAATAGAATTGCATTATTCATGAATATACAAATATCTCATCAATATTTTATATATAGAGAGAGAATCTGCCAAAAAAATGAATGCATACTTCAGGAAAAGAAAAACTTGTATGTGATTCTATGTGATTCTAAATTCATTGAGACATCATGAGATTAACACAAGTTACCTTTGGCTTCTAAAATTACAAGAGATGCTCAAAGTGGTAGCCACTAGCTTCCAGACATTTATTAGTGCGGTGACCTGCTGCTTCAGTGAGCTTGGTCATTGAGATTGCTGCACATGCAGTTTCAACATTTTGTCTAAGGGACAGCAGTTTGGTGGGTTTTCTGCAAAATACAACACTCTCTAGGGTCCCCCATACAAGGGTAACATTATCTGTTGCAGAAACATCGTACTATTTTCCTTTCCTGAAGTCTATATACATTTTTGGTGGCCTTTGTATATGTTTACATCCACACCAGGCTTTCTTGGTTGACACATGCTTTCCCTCTCTTGGAATACTAATCTTGGCCTCTTCCTCCTCCCATCAACCCTAGCTGACCTCACCACTCTCTTCCACTTATGCTTTAGATCTCAGATCATTGTTTTTTTGTTTTTTTTTTTTTGGCGGTACTGGGGATTGAACTCTCAGGACCCTGCGCTTGCTAGGCAGGCGCTTATTCCACTGATCTATATCCCCAGCTCCTAGATCTCAGATCAAATATCACTTCTCAGAACATGTTCACTGACCACCAACCTCACAAATTCGATCAGGTCCCCCCTTCTCAGTTTATACCTACTCATGTTGTCCTCGGTCCCTCTGTATTATTGCACATAACACAACTGAAAATCGTATGTATTTTTATGCATATTTGAGTAACTTACTTTCCCTCTGAGGAGCTTATGAATAGTAGCCCTGCCCCTTTGGCCTACATTAGGACGTAAGTGTAGCCCTCGGGGAGAGCAAGGATGCCGGGGCAGCCACGGAGCCACAGGAGTGAGTAGGCTGGCTGCGGAGAAGGACATGGGAGCGGCAGCACTGCGAGGGAACTGAAGTATTACCATAGGGATGTGGGTTGCATCCTGTTTTCAATAATAAACTATCAAAGCCAGACTGCATAGGTCTATGTTTCTAGAGGGGCCAGCATGCTAAAATGGGATAACCAAGAAGTTCATAAAGTTGTGATGAGGAAGTTAAGCAATGATAGAAGAAGGAATGTAAAAAGATGTCCATAAAACAATAACATGGTAGGTAAGTTTCTAAAGAATAAAGTATAGTTGGAAATTCCCAAAAGAGGAGAGAAAGAAGTGAAACGTAGCAGGCTTGGGCTGGAGTTATATTTTACTGGTAGAGTATTTTTCCTAGCATGTGTGAGGTCCTGGTTTTGATCCACAGCATTGCAAAAAAACAGAAAGTAAAATTGTAGTAGCTGGATGATGATTGCATTAGCTAAGAGAGAACAGGGGAAAAATTGGTTTAAGATTAATACAAATTATGGAATTAAGAAATAAAAAACAGAAAAGAAAGTTGTAGCCAGGTGTATGGTGGTAGGATTCTGTGTGTGTGTGAGCATATGTCTATATTTGCTTTCAGTTTGCTTTGTATTCTGATACATCTTGTGATATGATCTCTCATATATACAGATTGCCAAATCACACATTCAGGTGTGCAGCTGTCATGTAAATGAAGATTTTTGTGCTTTGCTAAAATCCTTAAATTACTTCTGAAGAGCTATAAAAAATCATCCCAATATATGTCATAAACATTTCAAGAAGTATGTATGGAATGTCTACTATGTATATGAAACAGTTGGGAAGGAAAATCAAAACAATGAAGGTAGAAATGAGAGAAAACATAAGATATAATTCACAGAACACATAATGACAAAACACTGCAATAAAAATGAATACAAAAATCTTAGAGAAAAGTAAAAGGCAAAAAACCCCAGAGTTACGTATAGCATAATTACGAGTCATTTGATTCTCTTTTACTGTGAGTTGTGTGGTTTACTTAAAGACATAAAGAAGTGCCCAACCTCATTAGCAATCAAAGAAATGCAAATTTAAGCAGCAAGAAAATGTTGCTTTGCATATATTAGATGATAAACATTTGGTTAGAAGGTAAGGTCAGTGTGGGATGCAAGTTCAATGACGGCAGAGAGATATTTGTTTATTTTATTCACTGATGTGTTCCCAGTGTGTAAACCTGAGCCAGGGAAAATAGTGCCCATCTGAAGAGTCAATGAAAGATTAGTAAACTGGAGAGTGCTTGCAGTAGACATGTGAGTTTTGGAGTCCTCCCAGATATGGGTAGGTGAGTTATAGCAGCCAGGCAGGATAACAATTTAGCACCATTGAACATACACAAAACACACGATCCAGCAATCCTGAATGCATACCAAAGACATTCCCATCTGCAGTCATGAGGGTACATGTACTAGGAAGTTTACTATAGCTTTCTCCATAGTAGATGAAAAGTGTTAGAGTCAGGCCCTGTGTCCATAACTAAGGGAATGAACAGTTAAAACTGTAGTGAATGCCTACCAGTGCAATGCCATGTAGTAGTTACTAGCTATGGCCTAGCTAAGTGTTATTACCTGGATAAATTTAATAAATATAATATTTAGTGAGTGAATTAAAAAACTGAAGTGATGCCTATGTGTTTAAAAATGAAGAATTAAATAACTAAGATGAGAGAAAACATCTTAAGTAACAGTATTAGTATAAATTAACAAACCTTTTAAAAATCTCAGAACATGAAATTCTAATTAAAGGGGAAATACAATAATTTCATTTATCTTTGGTGAATTTCTTTTATGGCTAGCTATGACCTTACTGTCTCCTCCTCCCTACTTGCTGGTAGACTTAAGCTCAAAGATGTAAAGATTGTATGTTTTCCCTTACCTGTCCTTTCCCACGACTGTGTTTTCCTAAATCAAGGAGGTCTGGACATTAAGTCCATATAGAGGGACGTGACAGCCCCCACATTTCTGGAGCATTGCTTTGCCTAGTCTTCCAAAGCAAATATTAAGGGGTCACACCTCACTAACTCACTGTTTACTCAATAATATGCAAGTGTAGTTACCTAGAGGCAAGGATTCAGTAAAGATAATACTCCCTCCCCTGAGAGCGGTGGATAATAAATGGGAGACACTACAAATTGTTTTAATGGCAGATATAAGTAGTATGACTGTTTAATAATTGTTTAACACTTCACAGTTCCCAAAGCATGCTCTCTCATGTTAATTAGTTTGATTCCCAAAGAGCAAGTCAGGGATTAGTACTTCCATTTTCAAAAAAATCAAGAATTTGGAGACCCTGACTTACTCAAAGTTAGATTTTAGAAAATGACAGAGCTAACATTGAACACAAGACATCTATCTTGAAATCCAGGGTATTTTCCAACTTCCTGTGTCCTAACATATGTGTATTGCAAGACACAGAATTGGTCTGCTGTGTATGTCGGGATATGATTCTGCAGAAAATGGGGAGCTGTAAATGGACAATTTTTAAAAGACTAGGAAGAAACTATTTCAAAGGGAACACAGGTACAAAACATATCTGAAAAAAAGTCTGTGTTTCAGTGGAAGAGGCTCAGTTTTTGCTGGCGCGTGGGTTGTAGTGTAGCTATCCCCAACTTTCTCAAAGGCGAGGCTGTGTGGATAGGGCATAGATTTTCCGTCAGACAGGGATCCCTTTTACCTATGAATCCTGGGGTAGTTTCCACCCACCAGGGGTTCCCAGTGTATCTGGATTTCAGACACATTATGTCTTAGATGTGGCGGAAAATGACCTGCTGTGACTTTAGCTTGGAAAGAGGACAATTTAGTCTCTATGAGAAAACTCAATTTGAGTGTTCTATAACTTTCACCCACATAGTCGCAGGTGTAAATAAATTTGCATAATTGTATATAAATTAGTTTTGAAATTTAATGGTTTTTCTAAATTTGAATTGTTTTCTTCTTAGAATGCTGATCAGTTTAGAGAGAAAAGATCTTACATATGACTCCTAGCTAGCTTTTATTTAACCTACCAGGCCTCAACATTGTCTCACAACTTCTTTATGCTGAAAACTCTTGGACAGGATATAACATATTAAGAAATAATCACTCTTACTTTCCTATTTTTTTTATTTTTAATATTCTTCACGGAGTCTTCTCAAACTTTCTCTTTCTGGCAATATTAAATAATGAATGTGTGTTTGTTGTTCTTATTTTGTAAAGGGTATAGTTGGATCTTTTTTATTACCATTCCACGGATAGTCTCTCTTTAAGTATTTTAAATTTATTATAAATATGCTCATCTGAAATGGCAACTACTTTTTTTAAAGACGCATTAAAATCTAGGCTCTTTTTCCTTGTAAAACTATAAAATAACATGGGTAGCCAGTTCATTTATCCTCATAAACAGCTGATTTTTAAAAATGACATTTTCTTCTAACATGAAAGTAATTTTTTAAAATACTAGCAAGATCATAAACAGTGTGAAGAAGAAAATGAAAACCACCTATCTAAGACTCTATCGGCCACAAAGGACCATCACGAAAACATTGTGTTTCTTCCGGTAGCGTACACGTAATGTAGTATCTGTACGCCATCCGATGTGATTTTCGTGCCTGCTGTGGATGGGGACAGGATGGCTCCAGTCTTAAATAACTAAAATCTGAAAGTTATTTACACGTGCCCTGCTTTCTGCTTGTTTGTTTTGTCTTTACCCCCGACTAATTCATTAAGGAACATCTTTTTCCTTGCAGTCCGCACCTGAAACCATTGCTCTACACAACTGTAATTGCAACACAAGCAGCGGCAACGTTTGCAGATCAGAACTCACCCAAAGGCCCATTTTCCCAGCTTCTCAAATCTCAGTAATCCAGCTTCTCATGAGAATCCAACTACTTCATGTATTTGGATTTCTGCTACAATTTGTTCTTCCGACTAAATTAAAAATCATTCAAAAAGTTTGCCTTAAAACACCCTCAAAGTGTTACTAAATTAAGGTTAAATCTTGAGTATAAATTTTCAAGCAATTAGTTTTGGTTTTTCCCGAGCAGAACACCCCACAGACGATGCCGAATAAAAACTATTTACAAACTACCATAGTGCATTTCTTACAAAAATGTTGGGTCTGTAGGAGCGATTTGCTAATCAAATTCAGAATTTGATTTGAAATGCCTCTGGCAGGCAGCCAATCCAGTTATGAAAGAACAGAAGCAAAACCCAGAGGCCTGGTGAGTCTCCTCCAGAAGCTAGCTGGGTCCTTTGCTCTCATTAGTAAACTGGTTCCATAGGAAATCACTGCAATTGCTCTAAAATAAAATATTGCAGTTAATTTTTTCAATAAATTATTGGACTGTACTAGACACAAAACATGTACATTTCGGAATCTAGAGTTATAACATATTCTGACATGTTTTAATATAAACAGGAACGTTTCCAATGATTGCTTGGATCTAAAATGTTTTTCCACTTGACATTTGTTTATACTTCCTAGGAAAGAAACTCTATTTATGGATAACTGAATAACACAAATAAACATCAGAGAGAGCTGAAAAATCAGCTTTGATTATGCATGAAAATCTACAATGTAATTGTGTGCTCTTATGCCGTTTTCTGATTGCCTGTTTATTTTTACAGAACTGCTGGTGAGCCCATGGAAGAGGAACCAGCCTTGTGAAGTGCCAAGTCTCCCCCAATATTTCCTGTGTGTGACATCATTGTGTAGCCCTCACCCCAGCACCCTCAGACATGTCTTGTCTGCTGCCTGGGTGGTACAGATCGGATGGAACATAAACACTGGGCACAAAATTCTGAACAGCAGCTTCACTTGTTCTTTGGAAAGACTTGAAAGGGCATTAAAGATTCCTGAAACGTAACCGCTGTGATTCTAAAGTTACAGTAAACCACTATTGGAAGAAACTGCTTCCAGCGTGCTTTATTATGCTGAGTGACCCGCTCCCAGACACAGAGCGTGAACTAGGAACATCTAGGACAGCAATTAGGTACTGTTAATTTCAGAAGCTAAGACAGCCAGTGAAATTTTGGGCAAAACCCAAGACTCTCATTCCTAACATTCTGATCAGTTTTTTGTTGGGTAATCTTTTGTCAGTCTTAAATTGTTTACAGGATTTGCTTTCAGCTATGAACAGATAGCAATTTCAGGCAGATGACAGTGTTTTTTGTTTTGGCTTGGTTTGGGTTTTTTGTCTTTGTTTTAGCACACAGTTCAACTCTTCCTAGTAAGAGTTCAACAAGGAGGACCTGGGTGAGGCTTTTTTCAGTGGATGAAACCACAGTGTATCTCAAAGCCCAAAGACCAAAGGATCCTCACACACTGCAATTAACAGTGCACTATTTGTGTCACTTTTTTTGAGAAAAATCACTCTGCCTCTCTAACATGCCTCTCATGATCTCATCTGTTTGCAATTGCACTGGAGAATGAGGTCTCCCTCCCTCGCTGTACCTGTCTTGTCCTAATGACAGTTGTTCTGAATGTACGTTCCGTAGAGGATGGCCGTGTCCGTGCAAAGCACGTACTTTTCAAAGAGGGTCTTAATTTGGTCCAAATCTATCAAGAACTTTTACTCTCACCTTTTTCTACCCTCCAGTGCTTCTTTTCCCCTTGCCTTCCATTCTTTCTTCCTGTAGAAAACCTGAAGGTTACTCATATCTTTCCTCTTACTCAGGGGCTTTGAGTATTTATTTTATTTACTTTCCAGGTGAACAAAGTTGCTTTAGCCAATTGTGTTCTTTTAGCTGTGAAGTCACTGAGGCAAATACGGCTTGAGCAATGTCACGGAGTTTGTCTACATCTTTGAAATGTGTTAATGAAGGCGCTGTTTATCTGAAATCACCATGAAGCGAGTTAACCTAGAAGCTGTGTCTTCATGTGAAAACAGACACAAAATAACCTTTGCACATGTTACCTTAGTAGAAAAGGTTATTTCTGAGATTAAAAGCTGTTTAGCAAATATAAGCAAGTTATCTCCTCCTTCTGGAAATTCCTTTTCAATCTATAACGCAAGCACCTAAAGATACCCGAGTAGAATACCTCACATATTTAATATCTGATAGTGCTTTTGAAAGCATTGATGTTTCCTTTTATATATATTTCCTAACTCAAAGGATATATTGAAGCCATAAGTGAAGATTGTCATGCTTTTATTCAGAAATCTGAAAGGACCTTAATTAAAACAAGGTTTTAGGGAAAGCCCTGATATGAAAGATATGGAACAATATGGTTTTAGTTAGAGAGGACTCTAACCTGTAAATCAAAGATGAAAGATTTCACTCAAGTACAATTATATAACTGCCTTTTGTTATACAGCTAGACCATATTTTTCACGCATTGGGTTTTTTTTAGGATTACCATTTTAATTTTAAAGACTTATTACATACACAAAAATGGCTCAATACTTGGTTTAACATCTTAGAAATTTGAGACCCCATTTGAAATAGGAAATCTGAAATGAAATGTAACTCAGTACTAGGTAAAAATTACTTGCATTACATAAGGGTTAGGTCAATCTAGACTCATGATAGTAATGAATTCTTGGTAAATTTCATCTTCCGATATTTTCAGAGACATTCATGTCAAATGTATTTGTTAGTTCCTGTTATTTTCTACTAATTGAAGAAATTACTTAAAGAAAACTAAATAGTGGAGACAAAGGCTTCAAAAAGACCCCTCCCATTAAAAAGGAAAAAAAATCATATTTGAATTAGAAATATCATTGTGAAATTGAAAAATCCACTTCATGGTTTTAAAGCCATGCTTGCAGTGTTTCCAAATAGTTTTAGAAGTTGGACGAGAAAATGTAAACATAGTAACATACTGATGTTTCCTTCAAGAACTTATCCACATGCCAACTCTGAGCCACCAGTCTGATAAAGCCAAATCACTTGCACATTTTCACAGTAGATGTTAAACCATAACACATTTGTGCATTAATCACACAATTTTCCACATGACATGATAAACAGTAGGTGGTAGTTGGAATCCTCAGAATACCCAGAGAGACACATACGTGGTGGAGAAGGCTAAGCAGAGCTGGATGTAGTAGTAAGTACAGAATACCAGTACTTTTTAATTACACTGTTACAAAATGGAATATAGTCCTAAGAGATAGAATGGAGACATTTGAGAGTACCTACCCACACTTCTTCTGGAGACCAGCATGTTCGAATAGGCGTTTTCAATTGGTATAGTTTTCTTCACTTACACGTTAATTTTTATTGCTCACAATGGTTTGCAGCGAGGGGCGAGTGGAAAACCAGGTCTATCAGCTTTCCCATTAGATATCTTAATGTGACCCATACTTTATAGGGTAAATGAATGGATTTTCTCATAGTCTCATGTTGAATAAAAGTAATGATTTTTGAGAATTCTACTGGTAAATAATGCCATGAGCTTCCTGATGTTTCATAGCAGCTTCAAAAAATAATCAAATATATAGTATAATTTGGACTTTTACATTAAACCAAAAAAGACAGTTTTATTAAGTAGTGAGCAAAACTGACCCCTAGTGAAACTAGAAGCTATCCTGCCATTGTTTAATAAATAGGAAAAATATTTGAGATGAATATTTAAAATATTTAACAAAATTACAACATCAATAGTGGACCTGTAAGTCCAGTTTTGCAGAGAACAGATATTTGTAAAATAATAACTCTCGTTAATCACCAAATCCCCATTCACAGTCCTAAGAACAGAAGTCTCTCCCGAGCTGTAACAAACACACTCTATGACAATCTACTCACCCGAGTGGGAAAAAAAGGGCATCTCTTCCCACAAAGACTCAGCCATTGCAGGACTGGTCTTTTCTGGTAGTTCAGTCCTATTTTATTTCTGGAGGCCAATCATAAAGCCTTGAGAATTTACTGGATTTCTCAATGGGCTCCATATGGAAGTAAAACAGGATGGTCCTGTGGTGTCTCCTGGGAGACAATCCTGCTTCAGTCAGCATGTTTATGTTTATATTTATCCCAGCATTCATGTTAGACCAATTTATTCAAACATTTTTACTATTTATCTTTTGGAAATTCACTCTCTCGATTTGTCTCAATGGAGATAAACATTAAGATCTCATGACCCCCCAGAAACGTAAAATTTTCCTCCTTAAAAGTGATTCTAAAAATCAGGGGGAAGGGGGTTTCTAAGCTTGAAATAACAGCTGTCACAGTGACTGACATTATCACTTCTACTGTTATGTCTTGTGACATTCTTTTCTCGCTTCGGGAATGAAATCACTTGCCTGCTGAGAAAATAAGAGAGGAAAAAAAAAAAGGAAAGAAAGAAAGAAGTAGGAGACAACACACCTGTTAGACTGTTTCTATGAAGGGGACACTTTCACCTGTAAAAGAATTAAAACCAGATGGCCGAGGCTAAGAAGTGAAGTCACTTTATTGTTGTGCTCAAAACTGATCCTCTGCCTGGTCTTGATCACTATCAAATTTCTTGTGGGGCCCAAGATCACAACTATAGTTTGGTCTCTAGCAGTATTTTGTGCTACTTCCTGCTCTTTAATAGAAGTCTGATAAAGTATTTCATCAGGGCCACCCCTAGAATAAGTAAGTACCTGTGGGTGGCTCACTTTTCTGGGCATATTACATTGAAAATCACAGCCTTTGCCCCTTGACACTGACAGCTTGCTTTTGTCCCATCAAATGCTTCACACAGCAATGCACGATCATTGTGTGGCTGGAGGATGAAAGTTTTAAAATAATATAGCACATGCACACAGGACTGTAGAACTTGGTTTCTTCAAACCCACTGCAGTTCTTTCAACCTGTGACATTCCTGCCTGGTTTTCTGTAATGCATTAAGCAACCACCGAGTCAGTTACTCATATGCTGGAAACAGCCTTGTCTGGTAAACATTCAATCTAGGGCTAACGACCTTGGTCTTAATGAGGAGGTATTAGAATACAAATGATTTCTTGAGCCATCTTAATCTCAGACTGGAAAGGTTAGAAAATGCACGGTGAATGAACTGAAAAGTGGCCATCTCTCCAGTCAATAGTTCCTTTCTCCTCTGCTCCTTCTGCCGGCCCGCCAACCCCGAATTAGTACACCTAAGCCAGCCCAGTAATTTCTGAAATCTTTATTTCTCCTAAGCAGAAGCAATTGTCACAAATTCTTCTTTGAGACGCCACTGGCTATATTTTCTTTCATGCCGCGTTACGTGAATGCTCAGAGACCACCATCTTTACTCTCCTTTTCCTCTCTTCTCTTAGAAAAACCGCCTGACTTCTTTTAAAAAAAAAACCTATTTTTATTTTAAAAGATAAACCATGTTACTGTGCTTGTGGCCTATAGTTTCTGTACAGAAATTATAAGCAGAATTTTCATTTCAAATACAATCTTACACCACTCTTAATAACTGCTCCACTGTGTTGTGTTAGTTACTGACTGGACAAGATCATACGTGTGCTTTCTTGTTCCTTAGATGTCTCTGTGAGTCAAACCCACAAACATAAATGCCCATCAGACCAACAAACAAATAGTAAAGGAGAAATTTTAAGTCAATTTATTTTAGTAGTAAAAGATTTCTGGATTCTTCAGTGAGAACTGGAATCTTTTTATTTTCTTATTTGGGTCTAAGGCACAGTGAATGCAAGTTACAATGCCCAATATAATGAAGGGTGAGTACTTTGTGGGACATTGTGGTCACGTCCTGTAGCTGTCATTGTGCTGCCCTTTCTTGTAACAGTTGATAGAGTGATTGCAGCACTATCTATGCATTGGTTTTATTAACTTAAATAGAAACTGAGTAATGAAAAAACTAAAGTATTAAGACTCTATACTCTGAAGAAACGTGCTGCCTCCCAGGGTTTATGAAAATCATTTTAAAATCTCCGCATACTCTTCCTAAATTTTAAGATTCTCCAACTCTTTCTGAATCAACAGTGTCAGCATCTATCTCCACAATACCTAAGTTGTGTGACATCAGGCTTGCAGTGGTCAGTGGACATACCAAGTATGATGGCAAAAATGAGTGGCCATTGGTAGGTGATAGACTTTGTGTCCTTTGAAAGCACATAACTTGATATATTAAAATCAGGTGGGCAGGTGAGACAGGAGTCAGGATTTAGTACTTTTGTGACTAAACACTCTAGAACAGGCTTGTTGATGTACGTGCCAATAATGCAGAATTTCTGGCTTAGTAAAATTAAGTCTCTTTTCTATTGTGATCTGAGGTCTGTTTCTGTAATAAGGTCAGTTTTTTTGCCTTCTGTGCACCAGTGGTTTTGTCTTTAATTTTTTTGGCCAGCATTTACCAAGATCTGTCATCCAGAACTGCTGAGAATCAATGTTGCCAAACTCATTTTCTTAAATTGTGCTGTCAGTGGTGTTTTCCCAGATGTGCAAAATAATCATCTAATAAATGATTAATACCTAACAATGGAGTAACATTGTTGAACATGCTCACGGAATGTTCACCTCTTTCCTGATTCCTTTTTTGTATCTGAAAACATGATACTGCTTTCCAAATTATTGTTGATGTTGTTAATGTCATGACTCTTCCTCAAAAAGAATGAAAGATGCCCTCTTGTCTTGTGTTTTCTACTGAATTAGATTTTCCTCTAGTCCTATGTGAATAAAAGATATTTGAAATAAAAGTGTTCTCACTGTTCTGCATCCGAGTGCCTACCATTAAATTCTGCACACCAGACATTTAACAAGTACTTATTGGATAAATAAATAGCATTAATTATGAAGTATTGTGCTATAGATTATTCCATTTTCAACATTGAAAAGATTTACTTCCAGGTAAATCTCCCTTATCATAAAGTGAGATTTCATCAAAAAAAGACAAAGTACATTAAAGCAAAGTTGTAATGATCAGGAGGAAGAATAAAACTGACGGATAAAACTGACAAAGCGCATACGTGCGCCTGTGACTCTGTGGAGTGCTCTACCAGCATTCTGTTTAACCACCACAGAATCCGTACACTACGTGTATTATTACTCCCGCTTACAGGTGAGAACGCCAAGCACTAGAAAGTTTCACTCACTCACTCACTCACTCACTCAGTGTTACAGATAGTGAGTGCTATGGTTTGATCCAACCTCCCCCCAAAAGTCTCATGCATTAAGAAATAGGGCTTTATGGAGGCACTAGTGTTTCTAGCTTGGAGCCAACCCAGGATGGATTGAAATCTCTAAAACTGTAAGCCAAAACAAATCATCCTTAAAGTTGTGGGTGTCAGGTATTTGGTTATAGCACAGAAAAGCTACAGAAGTGTGAGGCAGGATCCAATCCTCAGGTACTATCTAGAGTCTGTCCTCGTTCCCAGTGGCATCCCTATACATCAAAGATGGCATTCTAAGATATTTTTTGACTGAAAAACTACGATTATCCTTTGAAATAGTCTCTGCTAACCTACGATTTTATTAAATTATCATGTTAAGTGGATCTGGTAATTGTGGGTAGGTTTGTACAGTAAATGCACTTTGTAAAGCAGTTCTTTCTTTCTCTGTTTCAACATATTTCTTTAATCTAGCCAAGAACCCTAAGATGTCTTTGGAACACATACTCTAAAAACTCCTGAAATTTATTCCAAGACAAACACTTATTTTTGTATTTTATAACCCCCTGCAAAGTTTAACATTCTAATATAAAGCTGTTTCCAATGGACAATGATTTGGTTTCCTTCTGAGAAAAAGATAGTAATATTTTGTCTAACAGAAAGCAAACTTGAGTGGGAGAGGGGGAACAGAGTCAGTTTCAATGGTAAACACCGTTGGTTTAATCAGATTTGTCAAATGGCAAATGTTACTTCATGCTTCTTTTTTGCTTTTAAGTTTCCATATTAAAAAGAGAGCAATTGAACAAGTTGAATATAAATATAAAATAAGAAATATATTATTATTTTAAAAGAGTAAGTTGTAATTGAAAATAGAAGTCTAAAACTGTATTTCGTTGCTTAACGCTTTGGTGGTGCTTTAGTGTTGTTGAAGTTAAAGTACTTCCACACATTGCAATTATATCAACGGTGAACAAATGTTTCTTGTTCTTCCTGTTGACCATAAACAGATAATTCTCCACCTATCTTAATAGCAACTTTGGGAAAGATTGACAGATATCTTTCCAAATGTCTTAAGAGTAGAAAAGCAAAATTTAAGGGAAGAGATGAATAAATTCTCTCTTGTAATGTTAAAAAGACACTGGAGAAAGTAAGGGAATAAAATGTGTTTACATTCACCATAGATTAAATTTAATGTTCTTAGTGTAGAGATGGGTTTTCAAGCTATATATAGTACATTTACAATGTTATATATCCCACATATATATTTTTCTAAAATTAATTTTTTCTAAAGCAATAAATTTTAAAACTTAAAGATATGATAAAATAAATCAATTTAATGATATTACAAAAAGCTAATCTTTTAATAACAAATAATTCTATTTATTCCTAAATAAATACAGATTTTTATATCCATATAAAACATCATTTCTTTGAAGAATACATATTTTCATGTACTATTTTTCTTCTGCTAAACATATCTTAGTTGTTTTATTTATTCTGAAAATAAAAATATCAATAGCTATTTAATATTTACACTGTACTCTCATTGAAATCTCATAATAATCTTCTATGGGGAGTAATTTAATGTAGGAGCAAATGGAGACTTTCATGCCAGAACAAAGTCTATCTTCTTTATAATTTTTAAAAATTTAATTGACATAAACAATGTACGTATTTACAGGGCATCCCATGATATTTTGATACATGTATGTTTTGCAACATTTAAATCAGGGTAAGCCTATGAACCTCCTGAAATACACTTCTTTATGGTAAGCACATTCAAAATCCTTCCTGTATCTCCTTTCAAAATATACAGTACACTATCATTAACTGTAGCCACCCCACTGAGCAATAATAAAACAACATAAATTATTTCCCCCATCTAACTGTAACTTACTATCAACCAGACAACCTTTACCCAAGCCCTACCCCTCAGTCTCTGATCACCACTATTTCACACTGAATTTCTATGGGACAACCATTTTTAGCTTTCACACATCAGTCAGATCAGATGTTGGTTTTCTGTACCTGTGTGTGTGTGTTTTTAAATTTAACACGATGTTTTCAATTTTCACCCATTTGTCCCAAGTGACAGGATTTCATTCTTTTCATGGCCGAATATTTTTCTATCGTTTATAGATAGTACATTTTCTGCATCCATTCGTCAGCTGATGAACACTTGGGTTATTGCTCTATCTTGGTTATTGTACATAATGTTGAAGTGAAAATGGAAATTAAAATCACAAATCTGTGTACAGATGTAACAAGTCTTAGGAGAAATTTTTTTCCATTCAATGTGCACAAAAGACCACCTCGCTTCCTTGTTGCTATCCCATTGCATTTTATAGAAGTTTTTAATGTCTATTCTACCACCTGAGGGCAGCCACTCAAGACTGTGAGTTAGCTGTGAGCTTGTGTTTTATGGTGATCTCTCATTTCTAATTTTCTGCCTTAAGAAGTCCCAAGTGTTTGTCTCCTGGGTCTGTATAGCTAGTAAAGCACAAGCCCTGGGTTACACTTGTCCTGACAACTCTTCATGATCCTGGACCAAGCCAGTGGCTGTATCAGCTTGCCCACGTGCTACCCTGTTTTCCAAGGACTTTTTCCTCCCTGGTAGTGGAGGTTTCTTAGCCCTGGTACATTTAGCAATACATTTGAAAGCAAATGCCATACATCTGCTTTTGAAGTTTACAGCAAGTGTGTTGCAGTTGATCTTATTTTTTCACATGGAAAATATTGGGAGTGGTTTCAGGATGCTTCTATAAAATGAGAAAATGGAATACCTGAACTTCTGGTGGCCTGTGAATTCTTCCTATGCATGAAATTGACACTTTAGCTACTGAAACCACTATCATTCTACTAAAGAGAGCTCCACCCTCTGGGTAACAGGCAGCCAGAGCCATAATAGTTTTTTATAAATTCAAAGTGATTACAGTGTTTTCAGGTTCCTGCAAGAGAGAAACCAGAAATTGGAAACACATAGAGCATCTGCAGAAATCTGGCTACTCCTAATTATTGAACATATTTTGCACTCTCTGAAAATTACCTCTGACAATGGAGGGCTGGTAGTTCTATCTTTGGGTGTGTGTGCTTAATCTTGCTGTTGGCAGCGAATGAAAACAGGAAGGAATAGTAGTGGATGCTACTTGTCTGAAATTCAGAAATGAGGATAGGGCACACGGACATCGTTTCCTTCTCTCTCAAAGCCTGATAGCCTAAGAGACCCATTACATATCGGAGGGTGAAAGATTTGGGCTAGTGCTTGGCAGGAATATACAGTACTGAGCTTTCACTTCTTTGCTCTCTAATACATATTGTGGCCATGTTAAAGCTCGGGCTTCACATTCCTTTCTGGTGAAAAAAAAACAGTTCAATGAATAAGCTACATGTTCTTGTAGCTGTGAAATGATGTGCGTGTTCCTCTCGTGTTAGCTGTCTCTTTTTGAATTCTTTGGATACACTGTGTGGATATCTTTCTAACTAAAAAGTACTCACTGAAAACAAGAGGAACCATGACTGTGGGACAAAAACATTTTCCCTCAAAAAAGAATGTACAAGCACACAAAAAAGATGTGGGATTTTTATGAATCATATCCTGTAATTTTTCACTTTTTTTCCAGTTACCTCCTTCTCAGAACAGAATCCAAGCAAACCAAAGAAAACTATTTGTGCTGTGTGCAAAAATTTTGCCAAATTGAATTACATAATTCATCTAGCAGATTTGATGAGTTCCTGGATATAATTTGCAAATTTGCATTTTGGGCACAAGGAAATAATGCATTTCTTATATATGAAAAATACAGTGTTTGTTAAAAAAAACCCCATATTTTGTAATTGCTCCAGAATGTTTTTGTATACTTGTCTAGTACATGTACTTAGGCATAAAACTTGGCTATTTAGCATGCACGCTTCAGCATGCTTGCCTGTGGCTAACACGGCCTGCAGAGGGAATTCATGAATTGGTAAAATTAAACATTTCTTTAAAAATGCAATATTAAAATAGTAATTAACTATTTTAATTAAATATATGACCAGCTTTCAGGCTTTCAGGTAAAAGGATGAGGCTTGCACTGATGGACCCTGTTTGTAAAACTAAACACTTTAAATGGATGGGGAAGTCACTTCAACATGCCATCAGAAGACGTACTCTAGGAACTTGTTCCTAGCAAAAATGTTAAGGAAACAACAAAAGACTGATCAAAATAACTTGACAGGTGCTCTAGAAGCCATTCAGTTATTGGAATGCAAGTGGATGCCCATAAAGGAAATAGCCATATTCAAAGAGACAGTGTCTTAATCTATTTAGGTGCAATAGCAAAGTACCTTATACTGGGTGGATTGAATAGTAGACATGTATTCATCACAGTAGTAGAGCTAGGAAGTTTGTAATTAAATTACCAGCATGATTGTATTATAGTGAGAGCCCTTTTCCTCTTTTGCAAATGGCTACCTATTGCGGTATCTACATACTGGGAAAGGAAGGTAGACAGCAAGCCCTGATGCTTCTTCCTCTTCTCAGAAAGACATTGATCCCATCATAAGGGCTCCAAATTCAGACTTTATCTACATCTAGTCACTGCCCCAAACACGTCACTTAGTACTATCAGGTTGCAGGTTACAGCTTCAATATATGGATTTGATGGGACACAAACATTCAGTCCATAACTCGTGGCAATTCTTTGTTCCCTCTCTCAGGCTAGAAAAAAGGAGGAAACTTAGTTTGTAAAGCTCTGACCTGTCTGTGGGCAGCCCAAAGGATTGGTATCTGTCTCACCTACCTCAGACCTCAGTCGACAAATTGGAACATGGAATCTCAAGCTGGAAGCCTTGAATGATAGTGGTTGGCACCATGACATGGGAGTATACTTGCAGGTACTCAGGAACCAGAGCCCGATTTTGAGCAAAGAAATTCATTGGAATATCACTTATCAGTAAGGCACTTCCATACTAGACTTCAAAGACTCAGAGAGGTGGCTATTTTTTCTAAATGTCCAATAGTCAATGAAAGATCACATGGCTTATAAAGAAATAAGGAGCTATAGCCAATGTAAAAGAAAAAATAAATCTTCAGAATCAGTCTGAAGAAACATGGATCAGGACTTTTAGACAAAGACTCAAATAACTGTCTTAGGTATGCTTAAGGGGCTAAACAGAAACACAGATGAAAGACACAGAAAAATGCAAGCTAAACCTCCCACACAAGGAATGTAGAGAACACAATATTTGAACAAAAGAAAAATGTCATAAAAGGGATAGAGTTTATTAAAAAAAATTCTAAAACTGAGAAATGTAATAAATGAAAAGTCTATTAGATGGTTCAACAAAAGAACAGGTAGAAGAATGAATTAGCAAACTTATTGATAGGTCATTTGAAATTATAAATCAGAGGAACAAAAAGATACAAATGATCAAAAGTGAACAAAGACTCATGGATACATACTTTGTGGGAGTCACAGAAGCAGAAGAGCAAGAGAAGAGTATAGACAGATTATTTGAAGAAATAACAGCTGGAATAGCTAGCCTCAAATTTTAGGAAGGACTCTGGTATAAACATCAAAATCTATGTAGAATAAATGCAAAGACACTGACACTGACACATTATATTCAAGTTTCCTAAACACAAAAATGGGAGAATCTTGAAAAGAGCAAGAGAAAGGCAGTACCCACCCTGTGTAAGACATCCCTAAGAAACTCAGCAGGCCAGAAGTAGGAGAATGGCAAGTGCTGAAAGGAGAACAAATTTTCAAAGGAACTTTCCACCTGTCAAAACTATCCTTAAAAAATGAGGAAGAATGTAAGACACAGATGAATAAAGCTAAACCTGCCATATATGGAATGCAAAAGACAGTTGTTCAGATTTAAATGAAATGAAATTAGACAGTAACTTGGGACAATATGAAAATATAAATTCTCTAGTAAAGATAAACATACAGTCAATATACAAATGCATAAAATAGTAATTTTACTTTAGGTTGTCTATTTATAGAGTTAAAAGACATACACACAAAAAAAGTCTACTTTAAAGGTACAAAACATAAAGATGTAATTTGATGTCTTAATAATGTAAAGGAAAAAGAACTTCCCCAGTGGAGAAGAAATAGTTTTGCGTGTGCTGGAAGTTAAATTGGTATCACTTTAAGGTGCTTGCTCTTACCTAGGACGCTATGTGTGATCCCCATGGTAACAAGGGAAGTACCTATAGAATAGGTAAGTCATCACAAAATGAGGAAGGATCAAAAGTTTTCACTCTGAAAAGCATTAGCTAAACACAAGAAAGATCTTATGAGAGGAACAGAGCAATAAAGAACTTAAAACATACAGTAGACGAACTCCAAAGAGTACGTTTCAGTATCAGAAATTGCATGAATGCAAAATGATTAAACTTCTCAATCAAAAAACAAGATTGAGAGAGTGAATTTTAAAAACACAATCCTAATGTACGCTATATGTATATGCAAGAGATGTACTTTAGGATCAAAGGTAGGTTGAAAATCAAAAATAGCCCATGCAAACAGTAATGAAAATAAAACTTAGTGGTATACTTACACTACTGACACCAGATAGAATTTAAGTCAAAAACTGTGACAACCCGTCCTATGATTTGCCATTGGATCAACATTACCTAAGTGACTATACTTGTAATCTTACTGACTGATTATAGTTCTATACAACTTTAAATCCACCTCACCTTATGGTTTTGCCTCAATAAAGCATCTCAAGTAGCGATGTTGGAAGGCAACCCACTTTCCAGGCTCTCATCTGTCCTTCCTAGACGAAAACTTTCTTCCTCTCAATAAATTCTTCCTACTCTTAAACAACTGTGAAAAGATGTAAAAGAAAAAGTGATATAATGATAAAAGGGTCAATTCAACAGGAAGATAACAAGAATTATTGGTATTTAGGTACCCAATATGAGAGCTCTTAAACATATGAAAAGAACATTGAACAACCAAAGAGAGAAATAGTAATACAGTAATGTAGGGCTCTTCAATATCTCAAGTTCAATAATTATTAGTAGGACAAGTGGATGGAAAATCACCAGCGAAACTGTGAACTTGATGAATACTTCTGACCAAATGAACCTAACATACAGATACAAAATGTTCCATGTAACAGCAGCACCCATGGAACATTCTTCTTAAGCACCCGTGGAATATTCCCCAGGATGGATCTCATGTTAAGTCACAAAACAAGTCTTAACAAATATAAGATAATTAAGATTATACCAATATATATATTTTCTGATCACAGTAAAATGAAACTAAATCAGCAACAGAAGGAAAACTTGGAAATTCACAAGTACATAAAAATTGAAAAATAAACTCTTCAACAACCGCTGGATCAAAGAACAAACCTCAATAAAACATTTTAAATGTCTTGGGATAAAACATAGTGAAAACATAATGTACAAAAACTTACAAAATACAGTAAAAGTAGTGTTGAGAGATACACTGATAGCTGTAAACACATTAAAAGAGAAAAAGTGGCTTCAAATAAATAAACTGAATTTACAAATTTAGTTAAGAATTTAGAAAAAGAAGAATAATTTTCACAAAAAGCCAGCAAAAGGAAAATATAATAAAGATCAGAGCAAAGTTAAATAGAGAATAGAAAGCAAGGACTTCACATGTAAGAGGTTCTCAGGGTCAAATTCACAGAGACCGAGGTAGAAGGGTGACTGGCAGGTGCTGGATGGAGAGAAGAGGTTGTACATAATGGACAGAAAATTTCAGTTGGATCAGATCAAAACATTCTGGATATGGATTGCGGTCACAGTTGCACAACAAAATGTAAATGTGTCTCATGCCAAAGAACTGTCCACTCAAAATTATTAAATTGTTAAATTTTATACAATGTGTACCTTACAATCACAATTATAAATTTTTGCTAAAACATTTTTTTGAAAACCTAAAATTGGAAAACTCAAGGTGAGTGAAGAACTATGGGTGGGAAAACCCATTATGTTCACATTTGTTGCCAGCAAATAGGTCAATATAATTCCCATTTAACTTCTTCCAAGTAAATTTACTGCCCTAATATAAGATGAAGAATTCAGAAAGTGAGAGTATACACATTGTATTTCTAATATATATAAGATGAGTTTAATATAATCATTGTACCAAACATAAGAACCTTGATGCTGAGAATATGACTAAATATGATTATAATATGTCTAAAGAAAAATGCTAGAAATGGTAGAATATGACTAAAGCAAAAATTCTTAACAAATAGTTGATTTATTGGATAAGATCAGACTTAGAAGATCTGGATTCTATTTTGAATGTGTCATCAGTTTTTAAGCAGTTTTTCTTTCCCTCACTATTTCCTTAGGTGCAATTCTCCCATTAGGGATTATAATGAAAATCTCCTGGAACCTAATGTACAGATGAAACATGTTCCATGACAGAACACACAGTTCCTCTCATGCACACATGGAACATTCTCCACTATGGATCTCATCTTAGGTCACAAAGCAAGTCTTAACAAATACAAGGAAGTTAAAATTATACCAAGTATCTTTTCTGATCGCCATAAAATGAAACTGTAAATAGTAACAGAAGGAAAACTTGAAAATTCACAAATACATAAAAAGGGAAAAATAAACTCTTCAACAACCACTGGATCAAAGAACAAATATCAAGAAAAATTTTTTAGGAAAATTCCTTCCTTTCTTAGGTCTCTGACCCAAAGAAATCCCTAAACTAGATCATCAGGCTCATCCAGCATTCTGCCCCAGTAAATCCCCCTCCATACAGCAGATACACATTTAATATTAAAGAAATAATTAACTTTATAATGACCAGTACACATACTTTTATGGAAAATGCATTAAATGAAATCTTATTTCTACTCAGTATAGTATGAGTGGGTAGAAGGTAAACATTTTGCTTATGAACATTATGAACATTTGAAAGAAAACCACAATGAGAGCAGAAAATGCTTCAGAAAAGAAAACAGAAAGAGTAAAAACAAACCAACACTAGAAAGAGCTCGAAAAGGAGAAGCTGTGCTATGATTAATAATGTTTCTTCTAGTAGACACTGGACTATCTTTCTTTCCTACTTATTTGCATCAAATCAAAAATTGTCAGTAGAAAAAGTAATTCCTTATATCCATGTATTCAAGTAGGAGCAGAAAAGTCTGCAGACTATGGATTGATTTCTTTCAAAGCCTACCTCCCCAACAAGACGCCATCTTGTTTTCTCAGGCTTGAAGAGCTCATGAAGCCTGCGCAGATTAACATACAGCAGATAGAACACCACGGTGTATTAGCTTGGGGTTTGTCTACAGAGTGCTGCCCTTGACCCTTGGTAGTTGCCACAGTAGGGTTTTTCTGCCATCAGAAGAAATGTTAACTTGCTAGCGATGGTTACCATAATGGGAGTTGTTCTAAAGAGCAGTCTAGTGGGGCTGCTGCTTTGGACGCTAACTATTCAACTAAGCGCTAAAATATCAGTAGAAAAATGGTCCCAGATAACTCGAGTTTCCACATGGGACTTCTTATATAACTGGCAAAAGGTCAATTGGGGCTGATTGCCTGAAGCAGATAGCACTTGAGTGAAAATAAAACACTCCCATCATCTGCACTAGCCTGACTGCATTGAATTTTTGTCACAAATGTTTGTGGGTTATATGGTACAACTTCAAGTGTCAAGCCCAGGGACCAAAACAGGTAATTTATATCTCTACCTAAGAATGGAAATCATTTTCTTGGTCTCCAAATAAGTGACTTAGTTAAGAAAACTACATAGGATAATGCAGAGGAAAAATAGAGTAAAAAAAATTTAATTTTCAAAAAGCTGGCAGTGGGGAAGAGGGCAGATGAGAGGAAAGAAAATTTAAACATTATTTCTATGTTTGGCAAGTAAAGTAACCAGTGCTAAATGATAGAATAATGGAAATTTGTGAATCATAAGCAATGCCAAATAAGTTGAAATATTATGTTGTCTAAATATTACCTCTTAAAGAAATATGTTAAAATAATTAAATCAAATTTTAGTTCAACCAAGAACACTAAATTAAATAAATGAAATAAAATTTTAAAAACTGAGATCTCATCTCATTAAAAACCCTTTACACAGCAAAATAAACCACCAACAGAGTGAAAAGACAACCCACAGTGTGGGAAAAAATTTTGCCAGCTGTTTCTCAGACAATGGACAAATATCTAGAATGTATGAAGAACTCAAAAAAAAAAAAAAAACAGACCCCCCAAATTTAAAGATCCAAGCCAAAAATGGGCATGTGAAATGAATAGACACTTCTCAAAGTACAAATGACAAATAAATATATGAAAAAAATGTTCAACATCACTGGTTGTTCAAGAGATGAAAATTAACAGAAAACTGAGATTTTTCATCTCACTCAGAAAGAATGCCTATCATTGAGAAATCAACCAACAACAAATGCTAGCAGGGCTGGGGGAAAAAGGAAACCTCCACTGTGGCAGTTTCGACTGGTGCAAACACTGTGGAAATCAGTGTGGAGACTCCTCAGAAACGAAAACTAGAGGTTCTATTTGGTCCAGGTATTCCCCTTCTTGATATCTTCCTGAAAGAATTAAAATCATCACACCACAGTGATATATGCACACCCGTGTTTACAGAAGCATAATTTATAGTAGCTAAATCTTGGAAACAGCTAAAATGCCCATCAAAGGATGAATGCATAAAGAAGATGTGGTTGCCTCATACAGTGGAGTACTTCTCTGGCATAAAGAATGGTGAGTTTAAGACATTTCTAGTTACATGGATGCACTTCGAGAACATACTCTAAATGCAGTAAATCAGACACACATGTTTAAATATCACATGGTTTCTCTGGTGTGAGAAACCAAAAGGATAAATAAGGACCAAAAATATGTACTTGATATTGTGAAATGGGAAGAAAGTATTCCAATGGGAAGGGGAATGGGGAGGGAGGAGGAGGAAAGGAGGCAAGGGGAAAGATAAAAAAACAACGGGAGGAAAAAGTGAGAACGGGGCCTTTGGAAATGAGGAGGGAAGCAGGGTTGGAGGGAGGAGAGGGGATGGGGGAAATAAAGAATCGATATATGCTAAATACAGGTGCAAATGCCCTAGTGTGAATGTGATCGCTTTGTGTACCTAAAATGCACCAATAAAATTAATTTTTAAAAACCCTATATTTTAGATCAATATGAAGTATTCCTGGATACAGTATTTAGGTTAGGATATTCACAAAGCTTATCCAATCCAGGCTGTGAGAATTGTCCCACTGCCGTTTCAAAACTGAATTGCTTCCAAAGCTTCCAGCACATGGCAAATTTATGCATCAAGCTATGGAAAGTAAAAAAAAAACGGAAAAAAAAAAAACACACACACACAAAAAAAACAAATGGTCCAACCTCATTTATGGAAAATAAGAACAAATGAGATTTAAGCATAGCTCAATAACAGTATAGGCAATTAAGTGCTGCTTAACAGGGTTTGTCTACTTCCCTTGGGTAAGGGTAGTGGAGAGGTGTTAGTCTCTATAGAACCAGTGTAAATATTCTTGTGTCTTCTAAAGAGAAAGGAGCCCAGGCTGCTGTGAGAAGCCTTTCCAATTTCCTCCCATTAAACCTTCAGGTTCTCAAAGCTACCAGACGTTAGCCTAAAAGACAAATACTTGAGGCACTGGGTACTAACCCTGAGCAGGAGACAGTTCAGTTGTTCCAGCACAAAGGTGGGACGGCAGCGGCTTGGAGGGGTACAGTGCTGGGCAGGCACGCGTCGCCAAAATGGGTCCGTTACACAGGGTTTTGTGGGAAAAGCAATAGCTGCTGGATATGAAAGAGATTAGAAGACAAACTTTTGACTAGATTCAGTCTAAATGTTGGAACTCCTTAGCCCAAAAGGATTTACAAACTGTAGGTTTAGAGGGGCCAGGTTGGAAACAGGATGATGTCAGAGAAAGTATGTTTGTTAAGTAATGAACATACTACAGTCCTGTCATACTATTCTCATGTCTTTTCTCATGAGTAATAATTAAATATTTCAAGTTGTAGAGAAAATTCCAGCAAGCTGTTTTCCACACTTGAAATGTTCCGGAACTTCATATGTTTCTCTTTTGAATCCTTTGGAAGTTTTGAAGAAAAACTATAACAGATTTTACATTTCAGCATCAAAGTGAGAAGGCAATTACTTAGCACTTTGTAGTACTGGATTTAGAAGCCAAAATGGCCAAAAATAAAACGTTATCTCCACAAGCGTTGCATAGTACCATATATATATATATTGGTGCTCTATAAAGTCAGTTGCTTAATGACCTCTTCATTATCTTACTCTCCCTTCTCATTGGTCTTTTGGTGATATTGAGTAAAATATTTGTGACCAAGTATGTTTATTTGGAAGGGTCATTGTATCATATTCAACAAACTTTTTGTTTTTGTTTTGGTTTTGGTTTCTGTATTGCAGTGTCACAAATCAAATCCCAGGTCTTACACATGCTAGGTAAGCACTTGACCACTAAATTATGTACCTGGCCCTGTCATATATTGAAAAAGAGGCTAAGAAAAACATACAGAACCACAGGCAGTGCTTGGACCACCCTCAGGTCACTAATTTAAATCACTACAAGCGACTTCCGGGAAGATGGCGACCAGGTGAGCAGCAAAGGAGCGATCCTCCTTGATAAACACCACCAGCTCGAGACAGACTTGGTGAGCGTGAATGCCGGAACCTCGGCTGGGAAGATCAAACTGAACGTGTTTCTCTGAGCTGCCGGGGGAGATGCGGTAGGACGGCCCAAACTGCCGTGGCGAGACAAGGGAAAGCCCCAGATGCTGGGAGCCAGAGACGCTCCGCGCGGGGAGGGGGCTCGGCTGGGTCCGAGCGCCCTGGGGGCCACAGCTAACTCGGTCCCTCCCGCCTCCCGAGCCGGCGCAGCTTTCCAGCGACTCCCGACAGAGATTGGCTTTTTAGCAGCGGCAACGCCCGGCAGTCTCACATTTCGCACGCATCAGGCAGGCTGCGCAGCCTAGAAGCGGAGCATCCCACTCCCTCCCCCAGACCCGGAGAGTGCGAGGAAACAAGTGGCTGCGAGCAGCGGATTGCGAGCATAGCACAAAAAACTGGCACCTTGGAACCTTCCTGCCTGCAGGGACTCCGAAAACTGGTGAGCTATCCGCGCTCGTGACCAGATCACCGAGTGGGGGAGGAGATCCATCCCTATACCTGCAGGGAACCCTGGGAGGGCGGGGGAGCAGTCTTACACACCTCACCCAGGTCACTCGGTAGGGAGTATCTTTTTTTTTTTTTTTTTTTTTTTTTTTTTTTTTTTTTTTTTTTTTTTTTTTTTTTTTTTTAGTAAT
>PVLD010017203.1:0-42612 GCA_004027595.1 Dinomys branickii
TGGGTAGGCTGCACCACAGCCTTTCTCGACACAGTTTCCCTGAAGAGATCATTCTGTCTGTAGCTAGGAGGGCTTTGCTCCGTATTCCATGGAAATTTGCTGCTGTTGCTGCTGCTATTAAAATAGCAAAATTGAAGGCTCTGATTGGTAAATGAGTAGAAATGTTCTACTTATTTCCAAAATAAACATTACATTATATATAGACCAAAGTCTGTTTATAATGGAATCCACACATGGCAAATATTAGAAGCGCAGATCTCTATGTTCTTATGAGGGGGAAGTATCTCCACATTTCCTACCTTCCAATCCCAAAAAATACAAATAAGAAGTGAATAAATCTTGGAACAGGATGGTACAGAATTCTGAAGAGTTTAGGATCAGAAAAAAAACTATAATAGGAGAATAAAACCCAGAAGGCCTCTAAGTTGTAGGAGACAGAGAAAAGCAGAAAGAATTTTGACAATTTTTATATTTTTATCCCTATTTTTTCTTGTTTTGACCAATGCTACCAATATTATACACATAGTTAGATAAAATAATTAATACTATATATTCCCACTAAGAGCATAACCTGTTTGTCCATGGGTTCTTTCTGAATGCACCACTTATTTCTTCTTGTATATTATAAAAGAAATAATATTACAAATTCCTTTGTCAGACTAATTAAAGGCCACTATCATGTGTTCATTCACTACTTCTAAAGAGCATTTCTAAATTTCATACTCTAACTTTGTCCAAGAGCACGTCAAATTTGAGTCATGAGTGATTAGTGCTATATGCATTAATTGCTGCCTTTCTCTTACCTGCTTCTATTAATATGGGTTCACAAGACACACAGCTTTGATAAAATTATTAAATATTGTAGGGTTCTAATGAGAAAATCTACATCTTTCCTGTTCTCATTTCCTTAGGGAACAAATCCTATTATCTTGAAATTTGGTAAGCTGTTGGAAATAGAGTAAACTAAAACAGTCTATTGACTGAATTTGAGACATATTGACATAATCAAATGATCACTTTATAATGGTCAATTGTGTAGATTTTTAAATTATATTTAAAAATGAATAATGCCTTATAATAATTTCACAATTTTGAAGAGTGCCTAAGAATGACAAGAAATTTAAATAACTGTCATCTAGTTTTCAGTCTGTTTCCATTTCCTTTCCAAGCTGAAAATGCTATAACTGAAAATGCAAAACGAGGAATGAAAACCCCCTCAGAGCCAGAAAGTAACAAGTGCCAGTTGCTCGAGTGGCTGCCACGCGTAGTAGGCTAATCTGGGGAGGAGGGGTAGTGGTCAGGCCATGCTGTTCACACGCTCAGAATGAGCTTTGAATTTTGAACTCTACAGTTTGTGGCAATGTAGAATGGTACCAGTATCTAAAACCTAGAATTACTGCTTAATAACAAAAATAGATTCATTTTGGTGTTGCTGTTTCATTATGTTTTGTTTCTGTCAATAGAAAAAGATCTGGTGCACAGAGTATAAGTTAGAAAGAAAGAGATGTCCATCAACCAAGGGGTGGGTAAGAAAGATGTGGTATTTTCACACAATAAAATACTACTTAGTCATAAAGAATGATAAACTTGAAATCTTTATAAGTAAATGGATTCAATTTCAGACCGTATTCGTAAGTGAAATAAATGAGACTCATACACATAAACATTATATTGTCTTCCTGGTGTGAGAAATTGAAAGAGTAAATAAGGTCTAAAATATAATAGATATTGGGAAATGGTCTAAAATATACAATATGTATTGTTCAAAAGGAAAGAGGAACTAACAGAGAAAAGGGGAAAGGATGGAATGAAAAAGGGAAAATACAAATCAGTTACACTATTAGTGTTTCTTAGTTCATTGAAAAGGAAAATTTGTGCTAATGTCTACTGGAGAAATTTTTATGCCCATATCATGTACTTTGAGCATCTACTTTAAAGATAATAACAAGCAATATATTAACTATGGTTATTCTATTTGTTATGAAATTTTGTTTTACTTTCTTCCATAAGCAGAACAGATGTGAGATGTTTCACAAAGAAGTTAAAATATAAATGTTTGAAGTACGTAGTGGACACTTAGCCCAACCTGTTAATTAGGATTTTTTATATTTCTAACCTGGCGCTAGAAGTGAGTACCGCTAAATGATCCCTGCAGTGGAAGGGTTCTAATGAGTAGTATTGGGTGTTGAGGACATGGCTTCCATAATAGAGTTCAGACTCTCTCTGCCAGGTGGTGAGAAAGAGGTCAGAGAGAGATGGAGGCCTCAGGTGCTGCATGGGTGCTGGCTTCAGTTCCCACCTGCAGCAAGATGCAGTGCTGCGCTGTAGCCCAGGTCAGTGTCAGGAGGCAAGCTATACTGTGCCTGGTCTTGTCCTCTTGACTGCAACAAGTTCAGTCGCTTTATATTTTTACAAGTGCACTTTAGATCAAAATTATTATAACCAAATTAGTAAAAATATTTCTGATATTATACATATATGTTTCATTTCCTTGCATTCAGCAGAGCAACAGGAATATGGGATACCTGTTAAGAAAACAGCTCATGTCTTACACAGTTTTTCTTTTATGTTTTCTTGTTGGTACTGGGGATCTAACCCAGAATATTCAGCCATTTGTTAAATTTTATTTTTAGAGAGGGTCTTGCTAAATCGCTCAGACTGGCCTCAAAGTTGCTATTCTTCACCTTTAGTCTCCAGGGTAGCTGTGATTGCAGGCACATGCCTGCTCCTTAAAATATATAATGGATGTGGAATTGCAGAATACACACACACACACACACACACACACACACACACACACACATGCATGCACACCTGCACATGCACGTGACTGTTAAGGATGAATTCACTATCTTTAACCCATTTTCAAAGCAATATCATTTCATCTTTGCCACAGAGCCACAAAAAGAAGTTTTATTGTTATAACTATGCAGTTGCTTACCCCAGCATTATGTTCTTTAAGAAGTAGCCTGCAAAATTTCCTAAAAGACATCACGATAGTTTAATCTGCACTAAAAAATTAAAATGCCAATTTTCTTATTCAGAAAAAAGCTGATTTTATTTTACAGATATTTCAGAGAAAGATGTTATTATATCTTAGCCCTATATTTCATATATTCATATGATAATGCATAAATACACAGAAAGGTAAATATACATGATACTAGCCTTTTTCATTTAGTATACTTAAAATTACAACTTAATATGCTACATGGATTTTTATTTAAGCACAGAATTTAAGGATCTAATGATAATTAAAGCTACAAAATAGGATGATAGTCTAGTAATTCTTGCAAGAGACAAAAAAAAGTGTAAAAATTTATGGTCTTTCCAGTATCTCTCCCCATTTCTTAGATTTCTTTATTTCCTAAAAGTGATGGTTTATACTTGTTGGCATGTGTAGGGAGGGATGCTTAGTTCATCTAATAATTAATGCATATATTGTGGTGACAGATAGAAGTTGATAAAAAGTGACAGCCCAAGGTGTGTGTCAGACATTCTTGTGGAAAGAGTGCAGGGATCAGGTCACTGCCAGGAAGCTGAGGAAGGGACAGAGAGCCTTTGCGAAGAGTCTGTCAGTTACGAATAAAACCTGTGTAAATCATACCAGTTGCATTTGTAACCAACAGAGACTGCACTCATGCTAGTTCTATACAAGTAGACTATCTCACCACAGTAACTCAAAGCCCAGGGATGACTCTGGTTCTGCCTGCCTCTTTTCAGGGGTTCATTAATGCCATCGTGGATCTACTTTTGTCCTTGAACCTGTTCCCTTACTGTTGGCCTCACTGTCCGCACCAGTCCATCCACCCAACCGAGACGAGCCCAGGCCACATCAGACTTGCAGGGGAGTGAGCACTTGATCGCAGAAGGAGAGCTTTTGGAATGTCACTTCATGACTTCTAATTAGCCTCTTTGGGTCAGATACATGTCCTTGAAGTGTCATTGTGTCCAAAGGAAGGGTCATCTGTCAGGTTAGGCAGAGGAACACGGAGCCCTCACTTTCACAGTGGAATGTGGACAGGTTGCTTAGCAGCTTTCCCACAATGACAATGGGATTGCATGCAATGAACCACCCAGGGCAGAAAGGAGGAGGAGAGGAGGGGCGCGTGCCCTGTCACTGTCCTGAGAAACCAGAGAATTTTAACGACTCCCTATTTTTAGCTGATAACGTATAGACTGCAATATGGTATCTCATACTTTGTCACTTACATGAAATAAAGACAGCACTGTACTAAGCTGGACTGAAAGTGCAGTCTGTGAGTTTCAATTTCTTGCAAGACATGAGGTAGGGTATGAAAAGCAATGGAAAGGAAGGGATAAAGCAGCATTTTAGGAAGGCAAGTACCACCTTCTCCTCTCGCACAGGCTTTATTTACTTTTTCTTTCTAGATGTATATTTGCAGATATGATAAATTTGAATTTCAATACTTTGATTTATTGTGTTAGCTGGTTTTGAGATAGAATTTATAGTATGGTGAGCCTTCCTGTTAAACTATTAACATATCTAAAATTTAATAAGATTAAGTAGCTATAGATCACTATAAATATTCTGTAGCTTTGAAATTTCTATCTTTAAAATTCTCTACATTCCATTAAATTGTGAACAAGTTATGGTTAATTTGCAAAGAAGTATGAAATATATGAGAACGTGCCTCATGGACATTTATTTTATACATAGAGAAGATACACAAGGAAGAGCACTACTTTACAAGGAATATGAGAACAAATATATATTTGTTGCCACAGAAAAACAAATCTGTCAGATTTTGGTTAGTTTGCTGGACTTTTTATGAAAACAGGTGCTATTTAATTTTCAATGTTTGCTTCATTCTTAGTCTATAAATATTAATAACTTCCCATGTTTGTCTTCTAGGACACAGCATGACAGTAACAGGAAATTGTGAAACATGATTTTTAGCTTCTGTTTGTAACAGTAGCATTTTGGAATAAAGGATCTCCTAATTTTCCAACACATATGGACACGTTTCTTAGAAATTTGTTTTCCTGAGTGCCTAGAAAAGTATAGCAATTTCTTTGCAACAAATGAGATCCTTTTTTATTGGTGGTTCATTATACTATTTCTTTATTTTACTCTAGTGCAAAATAATATTTCACTTAAAAGAAAGCATTCACAATTGATTTAAAATTACTAGGATTTTGCTAAAGCATTATCACTGATTATTAGTAATTACATCAATCGTTTTGGATATTGTCTGAAATACATTTATTCATAGGAATACTGATTTTCGTTATATATGTATATCCCTAAATATCCATTGCATCTCTAGTGGGTTCCTTCCCTTATTACTTGATTTCAACTTCGATTTAGCACTAATCATTTTCCTTTTCAGAATTATTTTCAGATCCTTAGAATTCAAAGCCTCATCTTAGAATTATTTCCAGAGCGTTAAATAGAACTCAGAGCCTTATTTTAGAATTACTTTTTCAGACCCAAGATCACTTTCTCTGTACATTCTTCGAAGTGCACCAAATTCTTAGACTAGAGAATACTCGCTTCTAATATGTCTTGGAGATTTGGACCACCTATTATCCGTCTTGGAATAAACACTAGAGAATTTGAGTGTTTGTATTTTCACCTTTGCAGAGTAAAGGGCATTTTGGCCGAACTGCAGAAATAGTGACTATGAATTTGCATCTCTTATCTTTGATAGGATTTTTTATGCATGTAAAATATTTATTTTTAACGAACAATGTCTTGGCACACATTTTCTAGGAAGCCTGAGAGGGGCAATTATAATGCATAAGAAAGAAATACAACTCATACATCCCCTGGGGGCCATTTGTTGTAGTTTGTTTTTTGATTCCTCTATTCCTTACTGTCCTTAGAAACAGTATGTACATTAATTATTTTAAAATTTTTATTAAAAAATTTTAAGCTGGCGTAAAATCCTAAAAATGAACGTTACTAGGGTTTTGCTAAAGCATTATCACTGATTATTAGTAATCACATCAGTTGTTTTGGATATTGTCTGAAATACATTTATTCATAGGAATACTGATTTTCGTTATATATGTATATCCCTAAATATCCATTGCATCTCTAGTGGGTTCCTTCCCTTATTATTTGATTTCAGCTTCGATTTAGCGCTCATCATTTGTTTGGTAGAAATTTTTTACACGAGATTGACTTAGCGTAACTAACTTAGCTACAGTGATCTTCCTAGCACTTTCTACAGAAAAAATAAGATTTATTCACTTGTTTCCGAGTTTCCTCAGCCTTTTACCGAGTACATAGAAATCAGTCAGCATGTAAGCCTCACGGGTTCATACACCACTGGGTAAAGAAGGACTCTGTTCTCTATCGGTCAAGAAAGCCTCCAGTACAAGACAGTAGACATGTGGCATCTCTGTCGTCTGATTTATTTCCATGCTATCCAATAATTTTGCTGAAGTGGTCTAAGACTATTTAGTAAATAAAAATATTACTTCATAGAAAAATATCCTTGATTTCTATTTTAGTTTTGAAGTTTTTTTAAAAAAATATTCTTCTACAAGTGACAAGTAAAATTTCGTAAGTTAAAGTTTTACAAGAAGTTTTAAAGTAAAGCCATGCATTCAGGTAATCAATAAGTTTTAATTTTCATATATAACAGTTATATATGATGTTGACTAATGATTTGTCTCTTAGGCCCACAGTGTCAAAATATTGCTCAGGTATAGAAATTTGATGCAAAAATTTGTTTTACTTTAGTTAAGCAGAGATAGTCATCCAGTAACTGCGTTCTTAAAAGTTTGAAGACTAGTTTAAAACTGTTGAGTAACTCTGACCCATTCCTGTTGGGTACTATTAGAAACTCCTCCTCACAGATCCCTGGGAACAAGCTGGAAGTAAGACAGGAACCTATTTCCAAATATTCTCAACAAAACTGACAAAAACAACCAACAAAATATAAAGCACACACACGAAAGGAAAACAGAAGAGAAAAAGTAGGAAAGAAACAGGGAGTAAGGGACAAGGGAAGAAGGAAGGAATGGAGAAAAGAGTCAATTAAGAAAATAAGCATTAAAAAGGGAAATAAAGGGAGGAAAAACCCCTTAAGAAGAATGACATTAAAAAGAGGACTGTACCTAGATATAAAGAATAAAAAAAAATCAATTGTATATAGTAACTTTCTAGTTTTATTTCTTAATAAACGATGTAAAGATAAGAAATTGGAGGTGACCATGCAGGTGACTATGTATTATATATATTATGAAAAGTGCTTAAATGTTAACAGAAAACATTTAACATTTTGAAATTATTAATTTGCAGCCATAGTTTTATGTAAAATAAACATGTTATTTGTTTTTAAAAGAATCCTTGGAAACAGTTGATTCACAGAGGCTCTGGTTTACATGTCTATTGTTGAAAAACAAAAACAAGGACAAACTAAAAATTCCTATCTTGGACCAAATAAAATGTGATTAAATGCTGCTTGGGGAATTTCAAACCCCCACTTTCTAGACAAGTCTTACAAGAATATTTTATGTAGAATTTAAAATAGAATTTCCCACAAGGAAGACTTTATTTTTAAGGTCTTCAATACTTGTGGATGCTTCAAGAAGAAAATGACAGGATCTCTCTTGATGGCTCGTCATTTATACACACTGCTGTTACTGAAGGGTTTGCTGTACTCAGGATTTGTGAGACCCCAGATTCATGCATTAGCTGTGCAGCTATGGCAATTAGTTCATTACAGTGTGCATCACTTTTCTCTCTGGTCTCCACTGTTACAGTAATCCAGATGGAGAGAATAAGGCACCACAGCAAGATCACAGCTGGTAGAAACAACAAGAACACAACAGACTTTTAAACACTGAGAATTTAAAATCACAGAATGGATTCTGTATTTAGCAAGCTTACCATAAATAAACCAATAATACTTCCTGGGCTAGAAGAGACCTACTTCCGCACTGAAATATGTTAATTGTATCCAAATGTTAATGAAAGTCCAGGTCTACATAGAAAAGGGCAAACACAGATTTTTTAACAAAACAAAATGTGAAATGCAGCGCTGGTGCATCTTTACAGCACATTATATCCCATTGAATAGATGTCTTACTTCACTTAAAATTATATTATAACTTCTTAATAATCTTGTGTAAGATTTAACTAAGAGAAAAAAGCAAATTGTTGTTTTATGGGAAAGACATCCGTGCATGGGAAACAGAGATTTTTCACTCTACCCTAAACCTCTGTAAGGCTAGTGTATTGAGCAGAAAGTTTTCTGGAATGTGTAAAGGTTTATTCCTGCTTTCAGGAAAAGATCATTTTAAAAAGGTAATTAGAAGCCAAGCACGGTAGTACACACCTGTAATCTTAGTACTCAGGAGGTGATCACTGTAATTTCAAGGCCAGCCTGGGCTACATACTGACCACTCTGACCTGCAAAATTTGATCATTTCAAAAACATCCAAAAATAAAATCTCCATGGCAAAGTATGCAATTATACAGCATATAGTCTCCAAAATATAAAAAGAATATTATGATTTCAAGAGGTTAAAAATTCATTTGTATTCTAAGCAACAGTGAATGTATCAGTTTTATTTCAACAATGAAATTCAAGTAAATCATGCAGAAATTAGAGTTAATGCCAGGTACGAATTCTATTTCATTTGTATATTCTCCAGTAGTATTGTAATTATATGAAGGAGAAACAGACTCATCAGTAAGAACTTTTCCGTCTCAATGTAGGAATTATTTGACTAGGAAACAATAATTGCTTCCTATTAATGTAAATACCAGTCACCTCCACATTATAGTAGTCATGGTAAATATTCAATGCTCATGCATTTTTATATGTATTTCATCCATATCAATGACCCAGCCACACATCTTCTTAAATCAGACTTCTTATCATGGATTATCAGTCACCATGAGATAATACTAGCACCACAAACATATGAAGCTAACTTTCAAGGTGGGTCACAAACTGAAGTATCTGAAGGTTTATTTGAGTCTTCTTGAAAATATTGAGAAAATTAATTTAAATAGCCATTACTAAAGTATTCTCAGGATTTTTAAAGACTTAAACACATTTCATGTAATATTAGGAAGATGAAAGATGTACTTGTGAGTTACGTTCATGACCCCTTTTTGAAACAAACCCCAGGTGAGTATCTGTACTTATACGTGAAATACTGCCCCATTCAAATGTAGAGTTAGTTCAAGGTCTTATTATGAACTGGTCAGAGGCATGAAGTAGCTTCCTCTGTACTATTCCTGAGGAAAACATTAAACAAATAATATAGGTTTCCTCCATGAAAACCATAAATTTCCTGAATCTAACATCAGAATACACAGGGTATTATGTGTTCTATCAACTGACATAAACAATGTAAAAGAGGCTGCATGGAACATTAACTCTAACATATGCCCCTAAGACCCCAGTGAACACTAGAAATAAGCGTTGTTTTCATATCAGTATATACAATGTCTTTCCTGAAACTCACTACTGGACACTTTGGACCCTTCATCCCCCACACATCCACTGCAGGTAATGATGCTTTCCACCAATCTCAAGCCCCCTCTACTTCTTTGCACCACCAGTAGCCAGAACAAGTCAAAGCCATTGTAGATACCGATTATAGGATGCTCCTCCCTGATTTCTACTTTCTTGTGTCCCCTTGCATAATTCTGCCTTCCACCCTACTGCTCAATCCTAGAGAGGTGTTGTGATTTGCTACTTAGCAACAAGATGTGGAAAGTGGAACAGGCCGTCATAGCACCATGACTGTTGTCTTTCTAGCAAACTTTGTTCTTTCTGGCCCTGCTGACCTGAGCTGTTCTGTGAAGCATTCCTGTGGAAAGAAACTGAAGATGTCTTTTGGCCAAGAGCCAGAAAGGATCCAAGACCTCTGGAACTGACCTTAAGACAGTGGGGACTTCTATCAACCAACACATGAGCTTTAGTCCTGTCCTTTCAGCTAAGATTTCCCATGAGATTCCAGCCATGGATGACATCTCACATGCGAGTCCAGACTATCTTCTGACTCATAGAATCTGCTACATATTAATGTGTTTGTTGTACGTTTGGGTTAGTTGTATTTCATTACTAGAAATAGACAATACAGTTATATCACTCTCAAGCAAACTACTACTCATAACATCTCCTATGGCACCACCTAAACACATTCACTACTTAATGATAGGATGTTCCACCCAAACTTAACCATGCCACTTACTCTCTTTCCAAGCATTCATACTACTTATAATGCTTCCCCAAATGACATCACACTGATTCTAGAAATTTTCCATTTTCCTAGTAAGACCTAAAAATATCTGCTTGCATACCCTTACCTACTATTCAGTCTCTCATCATTCTCTCTAGGCAATACTTTTCCAGATTTTTAATTAGCCTGTCATTCAAAGTCAGAAAATCTTTTGGCAATGTGTATCATATCTTTTTTATTGCTTAGTGGAAGTTTTATGTCATTATCATTTTAATCACAAAGGTATGACCATAACAAAAACTGTCGTTTTGTCTTATTTTGATAGTCAAACACAGCTGTGGTGTCTGTGAAGTAATCATTGGAGCTATGATAGCCTCACTCTATAAAATATTTTGGCCACAAGTGTAACAGAAAAAGTAACATACCTAATTTGCAAATAGCATAAAAATTAAGAGAGATAATTAATGTACAAAGGAACAAAGTATTTCAAAATATTAGAAAATTGGTATCAAAATTTTGCCTTGATTTCTTCATTAGAAATGAGCAATTTTAGCTAACATTACAAACAACACTTTATATTGTATATATGCCTGCAAAAGACTGTAGGGAAGATGAAATAAATGTAGGCAAAGCACTTAGTTTTGTGTCTATTGGAGAGTTAATGTTTAAAATATTTCAAAGAATATGTTAAAACTGTAATTCTGTCAATGCAAAGAGGTACCCTATGGTACTGTGAGGTGAGTGAGACCACCAAGGACAGATTAAATTCCCATGGCCTGAGAGTGGAGGAATCTCTGCTGTGTATGTTCCATCCAACTGGACTTTGGTCTCTGAGCAAAGCTGGCTATGGGCCAGGTCAAAGTCACTCAGTGACTGCTCCCATCACCTCACTGCCACCCATACGCATGTGAAGGGAAAAATCTCAGAACACAAGTGATGTCTCTGTTGGATCACAGATGGCAGGTTGTTCACCACAGGAAGTCCTGAAGACCTCTCCATGATTATCCTTGTTTAAAAGTGACTTTCAGGTTGCACGTCAGGGCTAGTGAGTGAGCAATAGGAAGATCAGTTTCTCCCCATTAATAAAGACCAAAATTCCTTGCTGTAGGACCCAAAAGTGAGCAGTTGCTTATCAGGTAACTTGAAGGTGCAGTTAAATTTGAGAACTAAGGAATCTAGCCAACTCTCAAGGAGCTATGGAATAGATAAGGAAAATCTTCCAAATATATAAAAATTACAAATGCATCCAAAGAGAAATTTCTGCATTCAAAGTTTATTCCTATCAAGATAACTAATTTTCCCTGAAAATGACCACCACCGTTTGAATTCCCATGGTGACTATTATAGCTGTCTTCACTTTATTCATGCAGAGGTCAGTTATGAAGTAAGAAGAATATTTCTTGATGTGGATACTGTATAGTGTGTTATTATTAAAAACTGAAAAAGTATGTGAAATATTTCAGTACTGAAAAAATATTATTCCAGTAAAAATGCAAAATATTAGATTAATAATTTATAATTGATACACAAAGAAAAAAATTTACTTACAAGCTGCAAAAGCAATCATGAAAATAAAGAAAATCTATGCTTAAAATAGTTTAAAAGTTAATATTATACGTTTATTTCATTACAGTTTTTAAAATAAAATTATTTTCATGAAAATTTTAACTAAAATGACTAGTTTCTCTAAGTTATCTTAAAACCATAGTTGGACTGCAGCAGAAAATTGGACTACTAATTCTGTTATACATGAACTCATTAGCTCATAAGAATAAGCCACAATTCACCTAAGCAGAACTGAACTGATCAGAGGCTCCACTAACACAAAATTACATGTGAAACAGTATGTCAGGCAGGGATTGAGAATTCAGAAGGCGTACGTAGCTGTTTTCACTACCACAAGGCATTATCATGCACAATCTGAAAGTTATCTTGGTATTGTCATAATAATGCACATCCATTTATTACTCAGATCATGGTCCAGGCCCCATCAAATGATACTAACAGTTTTGGCCTTTCCACCGCTATCTAAATTATATACATCCAGAAGCATATTATTTTGCCTGTTTATTGCAATTTATATGTAACAGCTTTGAAAATAATGGCTAATAAGAGGTCTTATGAATTATACAAAAGTCGTGGTAATTTTCTAGACCTACTATAATATCTATGTCTAATTTAAGTAAATTAAAATACAAAATATTCATACTACATTTATATATATATACAGGCTCTCATTCTTGCATCCCTTTGAACCTACTGATGATAAATTGTTAACATTTTCTAAAATGGTAAGCTAAGCCAGCTAAAAACACTTTTATTCAGCACTCCAGCTTTCAGAGATACTTTTACAAATATTCAAATATTCACTTTAGCTGATCAATATGATTTATTTTCCTGTAACTGATCACTTGTTACTCATTGTGTTAGATAACTTTCTGTTTCTATAACAAATATTTGAGAAAAATAAAATTAAGAAGAAAATTGATTTGAATTCACAGTTTTAGAAGCCTTATGTCATAATTCCCTGCCCATTACTTTGGGCTTGTGGGAGCAAGCACAACCCAGAGAGTACGTGGTAGCAGAGGCCAACTTAGCCAATGGCCAGGTGCTGAAGAGTGCAGAGGAGGGCCTGGAATCCCTGCAGGCCTCCAAGAGCCCCAGTGACCAAGGCCATCCTTAGGTCCTGCCCTTTAGGGTTTTCACCAACATCAGCCTGGGCCTCATCTCTTAAGCCCACACAGCAGACAGAAGCACAATGCAGCCCATGCGCCACTTCATTGCTCACAGGCCTAGAGGAGTCTTAAAGTTCAGCACAGTTCTCTTAGCAATCATCTGTCCAACGTCTGCATGTAAGCCACAGGTGTTGTAACCCTTTACCCTTAAGAACTTCAGCACAGATTCACCATTATTGTAACGTTATATAAAATTGATACTAATTTAATAATATTATCTAACGTATAGTCTATTATTAAGTTTTCCAATTTGCTGATTGGTTTTCACCTAGAATCTAATCAAATGTCACACACTGCATTTGACTATTAAGGCATCTTAGTTTATATGAAATAGTATCTCAGTCTCATGGTGAGTTTTGAGCACTATATGCCATTTGTCCTCTAGATTTACTTATTACTCTCTACATTCTAGATTTACTTATTACTTTCTCTTTATTAAGTTAAAATTAATTACGTTTTGGGTAAGATTGCTATATAAGTAATACCATGTTCTTTCTGCATCATATTAGAAAATATATAAAATTGAGGTATTTAATTAGTAATTACTTTTTAAATTTAACTTAATTCTTAACTACCAGATCTCTACTGAAGAGGCACATTTGTTTTCTCTATGAATAAAATTTATCATCGATAGTGTGATATTTGAGTCTGAATTTCTTGATGCCCAACACATTTTCAGACTATTACTTGGGTAGATTAGATGTAGATACTCTGATAGATTACTTCACTAGGGAATTTTATTCAGTCTTGCTTCATGGACATAGACTTGCACATAACTTGCTTCAGCCAATGAGGCAGCAGTGAATGGGATGGAAAGATGGCTCATGGGGCCCTCGCCAAGTCAGCTTGTTATGTGCACTCCTACCTGCCATGAAACCATGTGCCATGTATAACCATGGACCATGTAGGATGAGAAACATAGGACATAGTTTAAACCAGTGCATGCATAGAGCAAACGACAGTCACCGTGCACTGGAAGATTTGGTGGGGTAAAATGTTGTGTGTGACACCACAACAGACTGCATTAAATTGGAGCACATTGTACACTGATAAATTGTACTTCAGTTATTACTTTGAGGCTTGCAAAATATTTCTATTTTTATCCTTTACACTTATTACCTTCCCTTTGAAAACATCTCTCTCATTTTCCCATTTTGCATGTGTGTGAGTCACTATGGGTTCATTGGTATTTTATTCACTATGTTATAATCTGTCTTCAAATTTTTTTCAGGCAGGTACATACAACACATACCCACTGCTGTCCAGATGCAGCACAGAGCTCAGGAATATATGCACACATACACACACATGCAAAGTCATATGCCACGCACAGACATCTCAGGGAATGATGTGCTGCACATCTGACAGTGGCCCCACAAGACTAAGGGAACTGAGAATGTCTGTCACTTGTGACCTTGTGGTAGTCTTCATGTCATAGCCCAGCACATTATCCACATGTCTGTGCTGATGATAATGTAAATAAATTTGCTGCTGTACCAGTGATATAATATTACATCACATATATCATGTGCAACAAGCAATCATAATAAATTACTATTGCTGGTTTATTTATTTACTACATTTTAATTTTTAATCCTTTTTGGTGTCCTTCTATTTATAAAAACGATTATTGTCAGACAGTATGCTGTATTATTCTGACTGCAGCCCCATACAGCTTGTGATTACCCTGTTTCTGGATGACATAGGTGCATGTGTGTCCAGGGGCTGAACTATACTGTCTACGTCTGTGTATTATTGATATTTTCAACAATCTAAGGATGAGCTTTAGAGACAGACCCTGCCACTAAGCAACACATGACTATAGGTTGGTAGGTAGATGTGAGAAAGAAAGAAAGAAAGAAAGAAAGAAAGAAAGAAAGAAAGAAAGAAAGGAAGGAAGGAAGGAAGGAAGGAAGGAAGGAAGAAAAAGAGAACATTGTTTAGCTAGCTAGATAAATTATTATGAGACAGGTGGATGTGAAAAGAAATGTTGGTAAAGAAGCAGCAGTGTCTTAAGAGCACAAAACAAATGACAGCACTCATCCAGAAGCCCTGTGCCTCTGTGCCCATACTCCTAACCATGTGGTTTGCTTTTTTCTCCCACTGTTCTTTCTTAGTTTATTTTCATTCCTCTGTACAGCTTTCTTCTCACTCTTTTTTACACCACAGTGTAGTTTTCTTTCCCTTAATGATCATCTGGTACTTATGAAAATAAAAGACAATTGAATGGTGTTTTTATCTTCTAACTTCTTCTCTAAATTTATCTACTGTGTTAGTTTGGGGCTTATTTTGCAAGGGGAACAATATAATACAGGACATATATTTTATATGATTATGTATAATAATTATCCAAAGAATGATATACCGAAGAGTGCAGGAAACCTGTCCACATACCAAGACCATGGAAACTAGCTGAGGGCCTGGATCCCACAGAAACGTCCTGCATGAGTCCAACTAACTACCTAGAGCCCATAACAACGCCTCCCACAAATCCAACTGGAAGCCTAGAGCCCAGGACAGTATCTCATGCAGGCCTGTTTCATGAATCTGTGGTGGGGAGGCCCAAAGGTCAGTGGTGAGATCTAAGAAGTCTATGCCAGCGGGATGAAAGATCTGTGCTAGCAGGTTGAGAGATCTGCACTGGAGGCAGGAAGTGACACTCACAAGAACCAGAGCTCCTCCAAAATGTACCACAGTCATCCTCAGCAACAGTGAGGCCCTGAGCTCCTGTGATGATCAAGATGGCTGAGTTCCCATCAAGAAAGCCAACAGCAAGCTTTTCCAGGAGACTGGTAATGTACCATCTTCCCCTCCAAAGTCAGGAAGCAGTGCTCAAAGTGAGGACCAGGGCTCCCCCAAAGTGAACCAAAGCTATTCTCTGTGCCAATGAGGTCCTGAGCTCCTTGGACAATGAAAACAGCCAAGTTCTTCAGGAAAGCCAGAGCTCCTCCAAAACAACAGCTCCTTACAGCTTCTACCAGCTTCCAACAGCCTTTCTCTGCTCTCAACAGCCCCCCTCTCCTTCTCCAGTTTTGCCTCTTATGCTGCTGGCAACAATCCCCAGGTGGGCCTCACACACCCAACAACGTGCTAACTCAGTTCAGCTGGGGGTTATAAGTTGACCACCAGTTATCAATCTACTACACGTACTAAAGACATCAATTCATTTTTAAAAAGCGAGTACAGAAGGAATTTAATAATAAGAGTGAAATGGTTGTACTCCAGGTAATTTGTGTAAAACTTAGACCTGCCTTAGACCTTTCGTTCTACAAAAATTAAAGTGATATTTTATATATTTGGATACATATAGGTATTTTCTGAAAAGTCAAGGTAGGAAAAGATTTAAAGAAACAACCAATTAAATTATACATGCCACTGAAAGATAGATACAAAATCTTAGTGTCCTCAGTAAAGATTCACTATCATACGCAAAGCACATTTTATACCAGGGGCTAGATCCATTAAAAGATAATAAAAAAGCTTTGTTGTTATAATTATAAACTTACATTATATAAGAAATTTTCAATAAGAAAGCAGAGTGGCCGAAAGACTTCCAGGGATTATCTAGCAAACCTCTCTGCCTTTTGAGATGCAATGAGCAAAAATTTTAAGCATTGTTAGTGTAATGACATTGTTTAATTCAAGAGTATATAATTCCAGATGTATGGGTGTAGTGGTTGATTGATCGTGTCAACTTGAGAAGTTTAGAAGCTTAACTAAATTGGCTCAGCAATTCTATACCCTAGAATGTAGAGGAGCCACCCTAGGGTGGGTCATCACCTAGATGATATAAAAGGGAAATGAAGAAGGACAGAGGGGCTTCCATTCTTTGGAGGAGTTCCAGTGTTCATCTTCAGCTCCAACGTGTTCACCTTCAGCTTGAATGTCATCTCCTGGCTTCTACTGCAGCCTCTTTGGCTTCCACCTTGGGTCCTCCAGTCTTCCACTGTAAACTTATCAACCTTCCATCAGAGACCCTTTGGCCTCCTGATACAGACTTGCATGGAATGCTGCAGTGAACTCCAGACCTTGGACTGAATCCTTTGGTCTGCAGTGTGCAAAAACCCTCTGAACGCTTCCTCATCCAATTCTGTGGCTGACCATCATAAGCCAGTCTTGTAATTTCTCATACATTTGTGTATCTTGTGTTATATCTGTTTCCCTAGTAAAACACTGACTGATACAATGGGTAACTTGAGAAAAGCAGGATTGGCACTTGCAAATTTTACATATATATTGACTATTTCTCTCACATTTTTCATTTATTCTCCTTTCCATATGGTATGAGTAACTCATTGTTTTTATATTTTTTCACCAAGTTTTATTAGTATACATTTGAACTAGACCCAGTGAGTACATTCATTCTGGGAAGCTGCTAGAGGTACATAACATACCTTCATTCTATTTCTTTTGGTACTTCTTCCCTCTTCCCAGCACTTTTTGTGTTCCCTTCCCACTTGCAACAGATCTAATGTTGTTATTTTTTATTAGAACATGTTTATAGCTCATAATGTTAACATTCCTTTGGCAAGTTGGTAAAACATCTAAATTCTTTATGCAGCCCAGTTCTCTTCTTCATCTCTTGAGATCTCTCCATTTGGTAAAGATCTATCTGTCTCCCTACTACCATGTGAAACACTTTGAAGCAAATACCGGTTTGGATTTTGCATCTATGTGTCTTGGACTTATTCTTCAATCTGATATTTTAATCATTAAGTATACTTCCTCTTATTAACCTTTATTCCAGAATATTTGTTATAAATATTACTATCAAAATCAGCTGTTGGGTTTAATGTTTTCTTTACATGTTGAAATTGTGAGCATAATTGTTCTATACAAAATATATAGATACTATGTTTGATTCTAGTTTTCTTCAATTAGGAATAGATGTATTTTGGATTAAGTTATGTTTATCTATCAAAAAATCTTCTACAAATCCAGTTCACTAATTGTTTCTCCTTGATTTATTGAATTTTAGAATGCAATTTGTGGTTTTTATTGCTGTAGTTGGTACTAAAGCTCAAATTCAAGCTATAGCATTTTAGTTGATGGCTAAGGTATGATTTTCAGTGCCTTCATAAAGTACTACAGAAACAGCAATAAGAGAAATTAAAGAAGTAATTTAAGTAAATTGAAGAGGTAAAGAAGGAAAGATGGGTGAGTGTGTTCCCCTTTGAGCGTGAACTGTGCAGAAAAATCTGCCCTGTTGATCCCTCTACCAGGATGGAGCCTTGCTTCTCAGAACTTCTGTGCACCCTCTTCCGGCCAATGTGTTTGCAGGAAGGTGAAGCCAACCTTACAAAACAATCTGTCCTAGGACAAAAAGGCACTTAGCAATTACAAAATGGAAAACTCCTCTATGTACAAAAGTATTTTTTGCAAAAAATGTATGCTGTCCCACTCCTGTAATTTTGCTGGGTCTGCTAACCTGTTTCATATATTCCTAGTCATATTTCCTGTTTAGGAAAATATCCATAATCCCTCAAAAGACTACCTCCTTCATGCAATTTTTAGAGACTTGAATTATACTTAAACAGTTAACATGCATGATATAAAAGAATAATATTCATTAAGATGCACTGCAATTATGTTCTTTTGGATTCTACCATGGTCCATTTTCATAATAAAGAAAAGTTACTTAAGAGTATATCATTTTCTTCACTCAGTGATTCATTAGAAATATTCAGGGACTACTTGTTAGGCCTATGTATTGTTCTTTTGAATTTAAGAATCTTAAAATCTTAGTACACAATACATTAACTATGCCATAACACTGAATAAGATACTATACAATTAATTTCAATATTATCAAAATATAGTGTGTTTCTTAAGTCTTGTATACTTCTTGTGGTGTAGACAACTGGTGGTAAAACTATTGCACTCAGCTGAACTGAACCAACGTGGTGCTAAGTGTGGGAGGCCCACTTGAAGATTGTTGCCAGCAGCATAAGAAGCAGAACTGTAGAGGAAGTAGTTGAGGCTGTTGGGAGGTGAGAGAGGCTATTGGGAGCTTAGAGAAGCTGTGGGGTACTGTTAGAAGCTGCAAGGAGCTTTTGGTTCCTTTGGAGGAGCTCATCAGGTTGGCTTTCCCAATAAACTTGTCTGTTTTCATCCTCCAAGGAGCTTGGGACCTTGTTGTCACTGAGAATTGCTTTGATTCACTTTGAGAGAGCTCTGGTCCTCACTTTGAGCATTGCTTCCTGGCTTTGGAGGGGAAGATGGTGCACTGCTCAGTCTCCTGGACAAGCTTGTCATGTTGGCTTTTCTGATGGGAACTCAGCTGTCCTGATCATCAGAAGAGCTCAGGACCTCACTGTTGCTAAGGATGGCTTTGGTACCCCTTGGGGGAGCTTTGGTCCTTATTTTGAGCACCACTTCCTGGCTCCAGTGTAGATGGCTCAGCCCCATAGCACAGATCCTTCATCAAACTGGCACACTCTTTCTAGCTTCCACCACTGACCTTTGGACCTTCCAGTGAAGCAGGCCTGCATGAAACATTGTCACGGGCTCTAGGTCTCCAGATGGTCTCACGGGAGGCATTGTTATGGGCTCTAGGTCTTCAGATGAACTCATGCAGAACATTATCGTGGGATTCAGGACATCAGCTGGATTCTTTGGTCTTTAGTGTGTGAACAGATTTCCTGCACTGTCTTGTATATGATTCTTTGCGTGACTATTATGAATAATCTTATAAACTATGTGTCCTATATTATATTGTTTCCCCTTGCAAAAACCCAAACCACAACACTTAACACTTCTTTTTTTTTTTTTTTTTTTTTGCGGTACTGGGGATCGAACTCAGGACCCTGCGCTTGCTAGGCAAGCGCTTATTCCACTGAGCTATATCCCCAGCCCCACAACACTTCTATAGTGTTGTCTTATTCAAACATAACTCAAATACTTTTCTATTTTACCCTCAGAGAGAGAAAGAGTGAGAGAGAGAGAGAGAGAGAGCAGGAGGGAGAGAGAGACAGAGACAGAGACAGAGAGAGGGAGAATAATAAAGAAATTGAGGAACATTCCAGCCCCAACCACTTCCTCTAGAGTTCTGCCTCTTTAGCTCTGGCAACAATCCTCAGGTGGGCCTCCCACACCCAGCACCATTCCAGTTTCCACACAGACAAATTAGGACATAACAAGAGAGCTAAACCATCTTAAGAAAAGTTTTATACCATCGAGAAAAACAAATTCTTAAGGAAATCATCCATCATCCATATAAAGTGTAAGAAAAAACTTACAAGCGATAGAACACTTTTCTACCAAGCCAAGAGTATGCCGATGTTAAATGTGTCATCTTTTACAACCTCTATTCAAACAGGTACCAAGCACAGCCTACTTATGCTGATGGACTTTTGCTGTTTACAAGACAGCAATTTTTGTCCTGCAATGTCTTCCCCTTCTGGCCTTTTGTTACACGTATACAAACCACTGAAGTAGTAAGTGTAGGTGCTCTAACGGTAATGGAGGGAATTCTTACTCCTGGGAGAAACTGAGAATGATTCATGGTTTTTCTTATCCAATATAACGACTTTGAACTATAAATTATGAGAAAAAATTTTTAAAGTATGTCATTGTGGTTTGAGATTCATATTTGTTATTTTAATTTTAATGTAAAATACGTGCCTTCTCTTAGACGGTAAAGATCTATGCACTTCATGAAAATACAAAGGATCGATTAAAATAGAACCCAAGGTACTTATTTACATTTGAAAACATGTGAGATATATCTTATTAATACATGTTTTTGTATATCATATCTTTCACCAAGATAGCTTTGGGGCATGTAAATCAAATTACTTAAATCACATGTCACCAGTTACCTGATTTGTATTAAATCATACTGTCAGTATTTTGGATCCCACAAACTTGATCCCTCTATTCCTTTGTTTTCAAACATGCTCTGTAGAGTTTTTAATCATATCCTTAAAGATTTTCCTTATTTGCCAACAACTGACCTGTACAAAATTGCCTAAAAATTGATTTCATATTAAATTGCTCTATTTCATTATCTTTTCTTTTTATTCAAAACACTATGCAAGATCTAAATTTTTAATAAACATTTTTCCTAATGCTTTCATAATGAAGTTTGAAATATTTAATACTAAATACAATATTTTAAAAGTTGTAGCTGTAGTATAACTTTTATATTATATACCACCCTATTTTAATTTTGAGCTCCTATTACTATTTTAACATATTTATAGTCAAAATTACCAAATTGAAGACATGTGTAATGAAATCTATCATTAGGAGCACATGCTTCACATTCCTCTGCTATTAAACTTTGCTTTTGTTTTTCCTATAAGCTTTTCTGCACTAGGTCACAATTTATATTTTAGACATTTCTACACACATTATTTTATTTACATTGTAAGTACTTTTTCACTATTATATAAATGTTAAGCAGCTATTTATTTTGTTCCCCCAATTACCTGCATAGAAATTTGAAAGGAATAAAAAAGTGCTCAAGAGATAGGACCTTTCACTTTAGAATATGTTTTCTATGATCATATTTCATTATCATTTTTAATTACCTTTATCTCCTAGATCCTCAGTCATTTCCAAGGGATTATAGTAACACTTCCAAGAATAAATATACACTTCTTTTAACATCTAACAATGACAAAAACTTCTGTAGTGTATTTACAGTGACAGCAGGAGTTCGGAAGATTTGGCTATGCATCAGAATGACCAGCACAATTCTTAGAAATCTAGATTTCTTGTCTCCGAAGTAGAGCAGAAGACATGAAATACAGGTAGACTGGAGTCAAAGGAATCATAACTAAAAATTGAAGTTTTAGGAAGAAACAACTTACAAGACTTAGCGGAAGTTACCCAGCACAACCCCAGTGTCAACATTCCTTGGCTGTTTACACTGCTTTCCTACCAGACTTATCACTAAAAGGCCAAAATTTGGCCCAGGTGAGAAAGAAAACAGCAGGATGTTTAAATGGTCAATCAATCAATCAATCAATCAATCAATCAGCCAAGGATCATGGAATGGGCTGGTACCCTTTTGAGGGTGGGCAGAATGGGTGGGCACTTTCTTCCCTGGCTTTTTACCCCTAAGGAAAATTATGTTTCCAGTTCCGAACTGTAGTGCATCTAATTTCTTTGAGAGCCTGCACTTCTTTCTTGAGTGCACCACATAATCTAAATCTCAGTCTAATAGACCCTGCTCATTCCACCATCTGACTCCACCTGAAGATTATTTCTCCATGATGAAAATCAGTAAATCTGAGCAAGGATGGGTTACATTTCTTATTTCAGCTATTTTAGAAATCTCCCAGACTCAGCCTGGCAACAGCTCCACTAACTTCTAAATCAAAATCTCTGGTAGGGAATGTAAAAGCATCTAGTTACCTTTGTTTTTCCTTTGACATGTTCTAAAAGTGATTTTTGTGTCTACTCAAGATTATAGTATTTGCAAACTGCTCTAGTTTAGACCTGGAGTGGACCCCAAAGGCTCACCTGTTCAAGGTCTAGAACCCAATCTGTGACACTATGGGAAGGCGTTGGAAATGTTCGGGAGTGGGCTGGTGAAAGTCTCAGGTGACTGAGGGCTGCTCTTGAAGGGGTTATGGACCCCATGGCCTCTCCCCACACCATGTTTCCAGGCTGCCATGAGGGGAGTAACATCTCCAGCCATATGTCCCTGCCTTGTGATGAGGCCAAAATCAGTACGCCACCAACCAAGGTCTGAAATCCTCCAGATCTATGCCAAAATAAACCTCTCTTCCTTAAAGGTGTTCATTTAGGGTTTTCACAGTAATGGAAAGCTAGGACACAAACCAAGAATGCCATCAATGTTAATCTGCTTTTGCATTGTATTATAAAATTTTAAAAACCATTTTCATGCTCTTCAATCTGACTCTTCAAGAAAATAGCACCATGAAAACCTAATAAAATCTCTATTACAGTAAATGTTTGTTACGAGTCCCTCTAAAAAATAGGGTATATTTATTCTAAAAACTTATAGGACAAATTGGTACTGTATTCAATTATGCCACCTGTCATTATTGCATATATTTACCACAAATTTCAATTATTGATATAGATGAATTTCTTTTCAAATAAAATAATTCAGAAATACAAGTGACTCAAAGTTTCATTGAAATAATACAGTATATAGGTGAACATAATTTTGAATACATGTATATTTTTAACATCTACCAAGTATTACATATTTCTAATTACTATGTTTTAGAAGTCATATTATACTTTCCTTTAAATAATCAAAGGGATGTATTAAAGTTATCTGAGCAAAGAACAATTTATGAATACTTACATACATTAAAATATTTATCATTATTCACACATCAATATGTAGTTTATATATGTATAATAATTTCATTAATTTGTATTCATCGAAAGCAGGTAACATTTTAGATGCATTCTCCAAGATGCAGTGTGCTCTATGCATTGACTTTCCCTAGCCACTTAGCACAGTCATGTGTAATCATCATATTTTATTTAAACTCATTTCTTTATAAAGTTTTTGTGACTTTCTCTGAAAAATGTGACTATGTTCCTCCAAGGTTCCTGCAGTTTCTTCTGCCTAAGTAAGGAGATAACACAGTTATTTCTGCATGCTCACAGGATATGAGGTCATGCGCATAAGGAAGGACCTGTCACAATCACAATGACAGTGCCACACTTACTGAACAGTACACTGCGCCATGAACACCCAATAAATATTTGTTTAAAGAATAAACGTAGAAAGAAGAAAATATAGATTAAATACATTATAAAATTTTATGTTTGAGAGATTTCATGACTACTTCAATTATGGGCAGATCATGTTTAAATTATATTTTCTAGAATGAAATAAAATGATAAATAGAGCAATTTTTCCACCCCCGACTCCAAAGCTTTCCAAAAGGTAGAAGGCACAGTGTGTTGGAGACAGAGAAAGTAGGAAGGGGATAGCCACTGACTACCATGACTGACACTGACAACTTCAATTTTCACCATTAGCCATTCCTGCTAAAATGATTGCTGAAATCAAAATAAGATTTAATGAATACCTAGCGTTTGGGGAAACTACCACGGATGGTTTGCCCAATACAAAAGCATCTCTGTTGCATTCATTATAATAGAAAAATTGAAAATGTAAGATGAATAATTAAGAGAAATAACCTGACACTGGATAAAGCATCAACAAGCAAAAACAAAAGCTAGGCTAACTAGAAGTCAATAATTCTCAGAGAAATGCTACAATTTCAGTGATAAAAGTGCTATAGAAGGAAAAGTTTCAAAATCATTTACCAGTTAAAATTGTCACCTTGCAATTTTTATTTAAAGGTAGTTGGAGCCCACTAAAATAGCAAGAGGTCCCAGGAAAATAAATTTCTTCAATGTATATAGTCTAGAGATTAAATGAATTAAGCCTATGAGGAAAATCTTGAAAATTTATCTACATACATAATCCACCATTTTGCAAAGAAGTCATTTCTTAGATATTTTAATGTTTTCTTTCTCTGGTGATTTATTTTAAATAAAGAAATCTAAAACACTAAGTCAATTTAATTTAAACTTGCACTAGAACTAATTCTAATAATGAAACAACCCTTTAATGCAGTTTTTGAATCATTAGAGGATTTTCAGATAATTTCTTTTGAAAGCAAACAAGATAATCACAGAAGTGCATATATCAAGTAGCCCTTTCTTCAAACACTAGTGGTCATGCATATTCAACAGAATGCAAATATTGACTTTTCTGATAGCAAGAGGAGCAGACTGAAAAATTTTCTAAAAGGAAACTATAACCATTTTGTGGAATGTGGCAATGACCTTCATGCCCCCTCTGCCAAGCATGTGTTCCACTTTGAACGTCTGATTCCCCTTTGCTTTAAATAATTTCCATAATTTAAAAAATAAAATAATCGTCTAGAAAACTACTGTTTTTGTTTCCATAATATAAAGCCTCAAAAGAAATAAACAGACCTGTGTCTCATGTTTCATAATATTTCTCAGGAGATTTCATACAAGAAAGCTTCAGGACTTCTTAAAAAGACAAACTCACACTCAAAAACTTCCTCTCTTTAAGTAAGCTGAGAGGGGAATAGAAAAGGTCGCCAAGTTGTCTTGCAAATTAAGATATTTCAGAAATGTAACACACAGTGTATGTTTAATTATTGAACATTTTAAAGTAGAAAATATCCTAGTTCCTTTCAATCAAGATATAATTTAAAAATTACATCTTTTCCATTTCATGAACATAGACATACTAGCCAAAGTACTGGCATGGAATGAAAGCCTATTAAAAAGATGTCAGACTATAAATTAACTTCTATTTAGGTCTCCTCACAGTTTAAAAATAAATGCTATTCTGCAAATTATCAAATACATTGGGAAGAGTGAAAAAAGCAAGCTCAGTCTGAAAAGGTGATATACTTCACACTCTGCAGAAGTATAGGGACAGAGAATAGACATGTGTTTGTCAGAGGTTGGTGGGGAAGGCTCACTTAGAAAGGCAGGCGGTAGGGAGTACATATGGCAGAGAGCTCCATTCAGTCTCCTGGTTGTGGTGGTGATTCAAGGATGTTTAACAAACCTTAAGACTCACTGAATCAAAATAGGAAATGTAATGTACATGTATGTGCATATGTGTAGATAGTTACAGTGGTGATTGCATCCCCAGGTTCACAGAATACTATCAGTGTAATTATTCCTCAAAAAAATTGTTTGTAAAGTTGTAGTAAATAAAGCTAGATATACAGGAAAAACTTCAGGAAGCTATTTCTAGCACTGTAAATTAAGTACAAATTTAGAAATTCAAGACAGCAAGTGAAATCCATGTCTTTCCTAGTCTAGTGAGTCTGAACCAGAATGCTAGGTTCTTATTCAGTCATCCGTGCTTTAGGAAATCAGAATCTGCCAGTCCTAAGCATCTATGTGATCTTCCTCACATGATGACAATTAAATACACTGGAAAGATATTAAACACTGTACAGAGTGTCTGCTGAGAAACGATGACTTGCAGGATCCTCATGAGTTCTATCTCTATTTCAGCATGTAAGTATAAGGCAAGCTTCATATTACTCCCTCACTAAGAACTATTCACTGAAGACACTTGATGTGGACATGATCTCCATCCTGGGAGGCACATATGTCATTGCATGAGCCATTGGTAAGCAACATAATTACTGAGCTTGTGTTGGGAGGTGAGAAGATGGTGAAGGAAGAGAAGGCTGCATAGAGTACAGGAAGTCCTAGCAGAATGAAAGCTTTTAATTATAAATAAGTAAGGCAGGGTAGAGCTCACAGAGAAGATGGCCTTCAAGCTTTGGATTCAAGGAATATGAAGGAATACACCAACTGGGAAATAAGGGAGAGTCAGCAAGAACAGAAGCCTAGAAAATGAAGTCAGCAGAGCAGACACTTGCAGGCCCATTTGTTGAGCACACTCGAACTAGTCAAGCTGTGAAATCAGCGCAGGTGCCCATCAGTTAGTGGATGGATGGGGCGAATGTAATATATACTCACAATTTCTGAGTACATTCAGACATTTGGAAGAGTGAAATCCCATCATCTGCAACAAAGTGGTTGGAATTGGAGGACATGATGTTAAGCAGGATAAATTAGATGCAGATGAGTATCACATGCTCATACACAGAAACTAAAATAAAAGTCCACTTGAAAGCACAGCAATGAGTACTAATATTGAAAGTCCAAAATGGAAGGTTGGATTTGACCAGTGAAAGCTACACACTTGTATGAAAGTATCACAGCAGCACATTGAACCCCATCAATGCATTCAATTGGTACCTGTTAAGAAAAACATTTCTTAATGTACAACAAATTTTACATAATATCCCTTATATGAAACAATTCCTAGAAGAAGCCATTTGAATTGTTTCTACTCAAGAGACAGAAAGGCGGTGTGCATTAAATGTGGAAGACAGAGGGGGCCTGATATCTTGCCACTCATCGTAAGGACTTTGCCCTTCACACAGGGCCAAGAGGGGTGGCAAGGGAGTAGTGGTGTAAAAGCGGGAAAAACAGCACACATCAGACTGAGCAAGTGACTTAGGGAGGACAGTACACAGGAAACAAATTGGGTTAATCGAGGCAGAGGGGACAGTGGCCACACAAAAGCAGAAGAGATGGTAGCATCACCCACAGCGCTTGCGTCTGTTGGAGTACAGTCCGGATTTCCTGGGAGTGTAATAGAGAAAATTCCTGGTCAAAGTTGACATGAGAACCGACTGACAGGATGCTTGGAAGAAAGTGTGGCTTTTAGACCAAGATGTGCTTTAGCATTTCACAAGGGACCTGCAACATTCATATATGAATTTCCTTTGGTTTTAATAAAACATAATGCTTTATTTGATATTGAGTAGTTGGTTGCTCCATGGGTTCAGATACCAAATACAAATTTTTTACAAAAATTATTTGTCCATAGTCACCTTTTAATAATTCAGTGATATGATTGTGTTAATATATCATGATCTTGTCATATAACTGAACTCTTTCCCAAATCCCCTGCCAGTTAGTGTATACAATAAAAATGGCCAAGTTCAGAAATTAAATTTATTATTGATTAACAATGTGAGCAACTAAAAAAGAAATATATAAAATATTTGAAATATTTAAGAGGGGAAAATAAATGGTAAATATTAGAAAACAGTATTTAACTGAAAATTCTCGTTCTTTTTGTTCTTTTACCCTTCATCAATTTGTAGCATTAGTATAAGTTATTCAAAAAATGGGAAACAGTTCACCTTTGTGCTTTGAATACATATTGATAATTAAGTTTTTAAAACCATACGTAGGAGCTGTTCAACACAGCTGTTCTGGGCTCACAAAGAGTATTTTAAAGAGCTGGCTTTGAGGTAAAGACCTTGTGTAATATCTTTTGTTGACTGTGGAGGGGGGAAGTTGAAATAAAAAGTCACAACAGCAATTTCCTTTTATCTGATTTTCAACTTTAGTCAATGTCTCTTTGTCTATGATATCATTGATTCCCTAGGAATATATAATTGATTTTAAGTGTCAATAATTTTCACAGTAACAGTAGAGATTATTAAAAGAGGTCTACTCTGATATAATGCAAGTCTAGGGAAGAGAATTCAATATTCATTCAGTTGTTAAAACAATAGTGGTGATAAAATTAAAACTGTGCTGTAGAACGGGTAGCCTGTGTAAGGTTGCACGCACACTTGCATGTACGGTTTCCCATGCAGCTGCACTAAAGACAAGTGAGAAGTGCTGAGTTGCCCAGTGTCACCCTGAGGGGATAACATAGTCAGGACTTCCAGCTGGCTTTTTGTGCCCCAACATCTGTGCATCACCTGTAGCCTTCCAGCACCCGATCCTCTCTGATGAAGCCCCTCAGTACGTAGATGAAACGTTCTTATCTGCTTTGAGCAGATGCAGCAAGCACATTCATTTCTCAGCACCTAGGAAGGCAGTAATTAGCATCCTGCAGCAGTATTTTCCTAGGGAAGCAACCATATCACATAACGGAGGACACAAGACTCTACAGAGTTAACTGACAATCAATACTTGTTTCCTAACTATGCCTGTAAATAAGCTGATGGTTTCCCAAAGTATCTGCTAACATCACACAATGAGTATTTTTTACACTGCGATTTTTATTCTCTTTAAATCTAAGGAAAACACATTACTTCTATGAGTTTGGCCAAGGATCTTTCCGGGGAGCCACATCACTCTCCCGGATACTCTTTAAAACTTCAAGGCCTGTTGCTCTTCCAAAAGTACTCTCCCCTGAGCATCACTCCCTTCATGAGGATCTGTCTTACTGCTGCACAAGCAAGACAGAGACAGACTGCAGTTCATCTCACAACAGAACCACTAGCCAAGTCCAAGGAAAGTGAGAGAGGAAAAGTCATGTGTCTGGAAATAGGTAGCTTTTGCTAATAGATTCAACTCAAAAAATAACTGTATGAATTAGCTATTACAATCTTCATTCCACAGCATGCAACTAGACACAAAGATATTAAATGCATTGCCCAAGGCAAAAGAAGTTGCACATGGGGAAACAGTATGCTGACTGTGAGCTATCACACCAAAATATATGTGTGGCTGCATGCAGGCACTATAAACAAAGTTTGCTTCCCCAGTGTACACTTGCTTTCTGGGGCAGGGGTGGAGCTAAGGGGTACAGCCTCCGTGAGCAGATGTGAGGGCTTACCTGGACAGTGCCAGGTACTGGGTACAAATGAGGCCCTGGATGTGGGGGTGTGGCACAGGCAGAGACACAATCTTGCTTTCCTTTGCAGATTTCCTTCATGACCTTTAGCAGATAGCCAGGCTCTTGTGAATCATCCAAAACATCTTTCCTTCAATGGGGAAACATCCCAGCATTCCGGGTCAGTTCTGATTCCTGTGTTTTCCACAGCCTCTCCCACCCTGTTTCAATGCTTCTGCCAGCATTCAAACATGGGGTCTTTACCTAGTCTCTGCCCTGCCTTCCTTAGGGCCCATTTAACCCTCCACAGGGCTGCAGTGCCTTCTGTCAAATACATGACTGGCCATATGCAAAGGCTGTCGGTAGCCATTGCCTGCCATGCATTATGAGATCTTTTAAATTCTTGGTTATCGTTTAAAATTCTTTATTGTCACATGTTTGCAGTACATAAGGACTATGTCCACCGCATGCACAACACATCCCAACTCATTTTTCCTTCTGACACTGTACTCCTATCTCTACCCTATTTCGTTTTTTCTTTTTTGACAACATCATGTTTATTTAATGTCCTTATCAAGGTAGTTATAATAAATACAGATGATCAGCCAAATACAGGCTAACAGACCAAAAGCGTATAAAACAAATGCATATACTGAATGAAGGTTCTCTTTAAACACCTTGGTCATGTAAGATTATAATACTGATTTCTTTTCGTTGTTTTCCTCCCTACTTACTGTGTGCCTTTTATTTTGCGTTTTATTGACGCACCAGGTTTCTCATATACTACAAGCCATGTGATGTTTAAATGTGTGTCTGGGTCACATCACTAAGTGGGGTGGACTCAAGGTGCATCCGTTTTCCCGCAGACGATTCAAGTTCACCCTTCTTTACAGCAGGGTGGTGCTCCTCTGCGTGTGAATATGACATTTTCTTTACCTGTTCTTCTGTTAATAGGTATACAGACTGTCCAAGATTTAACTATTAGGAACTGTGCTGCTTTAAACCTGGGTATGTATGTAATAAGATGTAATATATTCATCTTTCAGGAAGATATCTACAAGGAGTATAGCTGGGTCAAATGGAATTTGTGTTTTTAATTTTGGGGAAAATCTTCATACGGATTTTCGTAGTGGATGTAGCCTAAAAACAGAAAGGGATCCTTCAGTGGGATTAAAATAAATACATGGGCCCTTTCTAGGGGGTAGTAAAAGCAACCCTCTGTGCCCATGACAGATAAACAATTTTTCAAGCAGTTTTCTGATTTTTTTCTTCCTAAGCTCACAGGTTGTGGTTTAACACCTTCCTCTGGGCATGCAATCCTGTCCCTCCTAGCACAGTTTTCCCTGCTTAGCCAAATTTGCCTGTTACCCCCAAATCCCTAATTACCTAGCAAGAAGCTCAATATCCAATCAATCAAGTGTTGACCCTGACAGGGATGGAAATAGGGTCCCTCCCCTATAAAACAGGACTGCAGCTCCAAATTTGCCAGTGACCCAGTTCTGGACTCCTATTCCTCGGAGCAGCTTTATATCCCTTCCTTTTGCAAATAAACTTTCCTTTTGCTTTTTACTGATCTTCTGACTCCACTTCCTTTCTACGTTGGAGATTAGGAGAAGCCCAGTAAGGATGGTTGAGGACCCTAGACTCCAGACCGCCAGACACAACAGTACCAAATGTTGTGAACAATAAGTCCTGCAGCCTCATTAGTATTTCTTACTGGTTGATTGCTTGATTTTAGCCATTCTTTCTGGAGTGAGATGGAATCTCAGAGTTATTTTAATTTGCATTTCTTGAATTGAGAGCCAAGTTGAACGTTTTTTTCATTGGATGTCTATTGATTTCAGATGTCCATGTTTTGATTGGATCTTTAAGTTTAGATCTAATTTTTTTAAGTTCTTGATATAGTCTAGATATTAACCCTTTGTCTAAGCAATAGCTGTTAAAATTTTTTCCCACTGTTGGGTTTTCTCAAGCAACTTCAGATCATCTCTTCATCTCTTCACTGGTGGTTTCCTTTGCTATGCAGATTTTTCATTTAATGTGATCCTTTTTTTTTTTTTTTTGATTTGGGGTGTTATTTCTTGTGCAACCAAAGTTCTGTTTAGAAAGTCTTTGCCTACATGCATGTCTTCCAGAGTTTTACCTATTTTGTCTTCCAGCAAATTAAGTGCTCTGTTCTAATGTTTAGATTTCTGACCCATTTTGATTTTAGTTTAGCACATGGTAAGAGATATAGGTCTAGTTTCACTCTTTGGCATGTGGAAAGCCAGTTCTATAAGCACCATAGGTTAAGGAGGCTATTTTTTCTCTGGTGAAGTGATCTGGACCCTTTGTCAAAGATAAGGTAGCTGATCAGTGCTTGGAGTTGTTTTTGCATCCTCTGTTCTGTTCTACTGATTCACAAATCTGACTTTTTTGCCACTACCATGCTTTTTGTATCACTGTAACTTTGTATTATAACTTGAAATTCAATATTGTTGCTCCCTGCTTTGCCCTTGTGACCAAGAATTGCTTTTGATATTCTGGGTGTCTTCTGGTTCCTTGTGAATTTTGTAATTGTTTTCTCTGGTTCTGTGAGGAATGCTATTGTTATTTTCATTGGAATTGCCCTGAATCTGTATAACAGTTTTTAAATATATTCTTTTTATGTTTTAATTTTATTTTATGAAAAAGGTAAAACAATATCATAACAAGAAGATAGGAAAATAGCAATAGTTAATACATTGCATATTATTATCTTTAACAGTACAAGATATGGATATAAAAAATTCTCTAATCGATATTAGCACAAATCTTCCTTTGCTGTGAACTAAGAGAGACAAATGGTATAACTTGCATTTCTTCTCTTTTCCGTTCTGTCCTTTCCCCTTCCCCCATCCTAGTTTCTTTTCCCTTTATAACAATTTCTTCCCATTTCACAGTATCTATTGTACATTTTAGAACTTATTCACTCTTTCAGTTCCTCACACCAAGGAGACAACATCATGTTTACACATGTGAGTCTGGTTTATTTCATCTATAATTATTGTCTCAAGGTGCATCCATTTACCTACAAATGTCTCCAGCTTATTCTTCTTTATGGCTGAGTAGTACTCAACTGTATAAAAATTTCACATCTTTTTTATTCATTCCTCTACTGACGGACATTTGGGTTATTTCCAAGATCTATTACAAATTGTTCTGCTATAAACAATGGTGCACATACATCACTGTGGTGTGATGTTTTTAATTCTTCTAGGAAGATACCCAGAAGTGGAAGGGCTGGGTTAAATGGGACCTGTAATCCTAGCTTCTTAAGAAATCTCCATACTGATTTTCATAGTGGCTGCACTAGTCTACAACCCCACTAATAGTGGAGAAGGCTGTTCCCCAAAGAGCCCTGCTAGCATTTGTTATTGGTTGATTTCTTGATGACAGCCATTGTTTCTGGAGTGAAATGGTATCTCAATGTTGTTTGAATTTGCATTTCTCAAGTGACCAGTGATGTTGAACATTTTTTCATGTATTTATTTGCCACTTGTATTTTTTAATCTGAGGGATGCATATTCATATTAGGTGACAGTTTTTGGACTGGTTCTTTGAATTTGGGGAATCTGAACTTTTTAAAATTCTTTATATATTCTAGATAGACGCCCTTTGTCCGAGGGACAATTGGCTAACTTTTTCTCACTCTGTGTGTTGTCTTTTCACTTTGTTGGTGATTTCTTTTGCTGAGAAAAAGCTTCTCAAAAGGATGAGATCCCGGCTGGGGATATAGCTCAGTGGAATAAGTGCCTACCTAGCAAGCGCAGGGTCCTGAGTTTGATCCCCAGTACCGCCAAAAAAAAAAGGATGAGATCCCAGTTGTTGATTCTCTGAAGTATTTACCATGCAGTTTGAGTTCTGTTTATAAAGTCTCGGCCTACAATTATGCCATAAGATTTCTTTTTTAAATTTTATTTAAACAGATAAAAGCAAGAAATAACAATAAAACAGTGTCAAAACACACTAGTTAGGAGGGTAACAATGATTAACATATTGCATTTTGTTACATTCACAGTTATTGTACAGGGTACAAGACACAGGCATGACACACTGTACAAAACTTTCTCCTCAGTGAACCAAGAGAAACCAGCTGTATAACTATCTTGTGTATGCATCTATTTTTTTCTTCTACCCTCCTTTTCTTTCCCCTTTCTCCCATCACAGTTTTTCTCTTTTAATGGTTGAGTAATATTCTATTATATATTTTTAAAAACCCACATCTGGAGTCTCCACTCTCCATGTGCTCAGTGCAGACAGGAGATCCATATTTAGAAGGCCTGAGAACTGCTATCACTGCGGTTCACATGTGGGCCCTCCCTTCATGTGCTCTGCACCAAATGAGGGACTAGAGCAGGAGCTCCATGACCTGCTGGCACCAAGGTTTGAGTCTGGGCTTCACTTGCATCCTGACCTCCTGGAGGCCACAGACACAGGTGGCCCATGATCACCACCAGTGCAGTCCACACTTAGTGTGGCCTGAACTGACTGGAGATACAGAATCAGGCAGACCACAACCCGATGACATCACAGTTCACAGTTGAACACTGCTGAGAGAACCAGGTATTTCTCAACTACTTCCTAGGGGCAGAGCAGGCAAGCAAAGACCCTGCTGCCATTACAGTCTGAGTCTCGAGCCTCTGTGCACCTGGTACAGACAGAAGATCCTCACACAGAAGGTCCATGAAATGCTATCACCGAGGTTCATGTGTGGGTCCTCCCTGTGCATACTCTGCACCAAGTGAGGGACTAAAGCAGGCTCTCAACAAGCTGCTGGCACCACAGTTCAGGTCTGGGCTTCACTTGAGCCCTGAACTCCTGGAGGTCACAGACACAGGTGGTCCATGATCAGCACCAGTGCAGCCCATGTCTGGTTCCTGTGTGTGTCCTCAACTGCCTGGAGACACAGAATCAGGTGGTCCACAAACTGTTAACGCTGCAGTTCATGTCTGGGTTTTGCCTGTACCCTGACTAGAGTGAGAACACAGGACTACTGGTCCAGGCTTGCATCACTAGTGCAATCCAATTCTGGGTCAAACACATGCCCTGAACTGAGAGGGGATGCTCGATCAGATGGTCTGCCATCAGCTGACATCACAGTTCACATCTGAGACCTGGGAGAACTAGATACACTTCACCATCTGCTAGAAGTCCCTAGACTAAACAGCACATCTCAGCAGACACTGAGGGACGAGCATGACCACCAGGTAAACTAGGGACACTAACAACATTTGCTGAGCTGCCAGAGAAGAGGGAGACTGAGCGTTCTACCTCCAGCATCAAACATGGCAAGACGAAGGACTAAAACTCAATCTCAGAACTCCACTCCACTCACAAGTCCAGGAAACAGTAACATTGGAGAACTTGGTAAACACATGCCTGAAATTGCTGAAATGATTGCAATGGAAGTAAAGAAACAACTCCATGAGGCCATATAAGAGATCAGATCAGAAATAATCTCTCAGGCAAAAAATGAAATGACAATAATAATGAAAGAAATGCACAGCATATCTAGAGAAGAAATAGATAAAAAATAGATAAACATAGGCAACAAATGGAAATGTTACATGAACAATATAGGAATGAACTAGAATGCATAAAACAGACTCAAAGAGATTTCCAGGAAATAAAAATGTCCACTGAAAGCTACCAAAATGGCTTGAATGAATCCAAAGATAGAATTTCAGATCTTGAAGACAGCATGGCAGATAATGATTATGAAAGGAAGGATCTCTTAAAACCAACAAAGATCCAGGAAAAATCAATCCAACAGCTGCAAGATGAGGCAAAGAGAAATAATGTCAGACTAATAGGAGTCAAAGAAGCAGCAGGAGACAAAACAAGTGGCATAAAAGGAATACTTGCAGAAATAATAGCAGAAAATCTTGCAAGCATGGAAACAGAAACTGAGATACAGTAAATGAGGCACATAGAACTCCTATTAGTCATAAACCTAATAAAACTACATCCAGACATATAATACTCAAGATCTTAGATCTCCAGAAAGAAAAACAGTATATTAAAAGCTACTAGAGGAAAGAAACAGATCACCCATGAAGGAAAGCCCATCAGAATCATAGCAGACTTCTCAACACAAACCATCCAATCAAGAAGAGCTTGAAGTGAAGTACTACAAGTCCTAAAACAAAACAGCTTCCAACCAAGACTGATGTATCCTGCAAAACTATCCTTCAAGTTCAATGGAGAAATATTTCCACGACAAAGAGTAACTGATGAAATTCATGAATGCCAAACAATACTTACAAAAGTACTAAAAGATATTTTAGACAGGGAAAAAAAAAATGACCGCAATTTCATTTTAGAAATGAACCCTTAAAAAGAGAAAGCAATTAAACAGGTAGAAAAAATAGGAAATCAACAGCAAGTAAATAACATGACAATGATAAGCTAACACATATCAGTTATAGCCATAAATGTAAATGGCCTCAATTCACCAGTCAAAAAACAGACTGGCTGAGTGGATTAAGAAACAAAATCCAATGATATGCTGTATACAGGAAACACATTTTACTCAAAAGGAAATCTATACACTGAAAGTCAAAGTATGGACAACAATTCGCCATGCAACAGGAACCCAGAAAAAAGCAGGTGTAGCTATTATGTTTGCAAAACTGTAAACTTCAAACCAAGCACAATCATCAGAGATAATGAAGGCCACTATATACTTGTTGGGGAAAACTACAAGAGAAAGAGATAACAATCCTAAACATGTATGCACCAAATATCAGAGCCCCAAACTATATAAGACAAATCTTAACTGAGAGGAAAACCCAAATAATTAACAATGCTATTAATGTTATTAATATTGGACTTCAAAACCCCTTTGACACAAAGAGGTAGGTCAACTGGACAAAAAATCAGCAAAGAAATAACAGGCCTGAACCAAATCTGCAAACAAATAGTCTTAGTAGATGTATACAGAGTGTTCCACCCCACAACATCAGAATATGCTTTTTTCTCAGATGCACATGGGACTTTCTCTAAAACAGACCACATTCTAGTCCGTAGAGCATACCTACTTAAATGCAAAAGAATTGAAATTATCCCATGCATATTACCTGACCACAGTGCAATGAAATAGGAAATTAATGACAAACGGAACTCCAAAAACTTCATAAACACTTGGAAATTGAATGACAACCTTCTGAACAACCAATGGGTCACAGAAGAAATTAAAAAATATCTACAAACAAACGTGCAAGTACAACCTAATGGAATCTGTGGGATGCAATGAAAGCAGATCTCAGAGGGAAATTTATAGCAGTGAACTCACACATAAGGAAAACAGAGAAATAACAAATAAATAGCCTAATGTTGTACCTCAAACTTTTAGAAAAAGAAGAATAAGTCAAGCCCAAAGCCCAGAGAAGGGAGGAAATCATAAAGGGCAGAAATTAATGCAATTGAGATGAAGAAGAAAGAGTTCGTTCTGTGAAAGAATAAGTAAGATTCATAAACCCCTGCCAACTTTATCAAAAAAGAAAGGAAAAATGTCAAATTTATGAAATCAGGAATAAAAAGGATGAAATTACTACAGATTCCAGAGAAATTCAAAAGATCATAATGTCTACTTTGAAAATCTTTACTCCAATAGGATAGAAAACTCAGAAGAAATGGACACATTCCTAGATATGTATGAATTACCAAGGTGGGGTCAAGAAGATATAAAAATCCTGAAAAACCCAATATCAATGAATGAGATTGAAAATGTGTTTAAAACTTACTGACAAAGAAAAGTCCAGGCTATGATGGATTCACAGAAGAATTTTACAATATTCAGAGAAAATTAAATACCAACACTCCTCAAACCCTTCAATGAAATTGAAAAGGAAGCAATTCTCCCTAACTCATTTCTGGAGGCAGGTATCATACTAATACCAAAACCAGAGAAGGACCCAGCCAAGAAAGAGAACTATAGCCCAATCTCCCTAATGAACATAGACGCAGAGATATTCAAAAAAATACTATCAAATAGAATACAGCTAATCATAAGAAAAGTTATACACCATGACCAGGTTGGATTTATTCCAGGAATGCAGGGATCGTTCAATATTTGCAAATCAATTAATGTAATACACCGTATCAATAGGACCAAAGACAAAAACCACATGATTATCTCAATAGATGCAGAAAAAGCTTTCGATAAAGTCCAACATGCATTCATGTGAAAAACCCTAGAAAAAATAGGAATAGATGGCCTCTACCTCAATTTAATAAAAGCCATCTATGACAAGCCAGCAGCCAACATCATACTAAATGGACAAAAACTGAAAGCTTTAAAAAAAAAACTGAAAGCTTTCACTTTAAAGACAGGAACAAGACAAGGATGTCCACTGTCACCACTACTATTCAATACAGTTCTGGAAGCATTAGCCAGAGCAATTAGACAACAGACAGAAATAAAAGGAATAAGGATAAGAAAGGAAGAAGTTAAACTATCACTATTTGCAGATGACATGACACTTTACATGCAAGACCCCAAAAAGTCCACAAGAAGACTCCTGGAATTAATTGACAAATTCAGCAGAGTAGCTGTATACAAACTCAACACCCCAAAATCAATAGCATTCGTATACACAAACAACAAACAGACTGAGAGAGAAATTAACGAAACCATACCTTTTACAATAGCATCCAAGAAAATGAAATATTTAGGAATCGATCTAACAAAACAGGTAAAAGATCTATTCAATGAAAACTACAGTACTCTGAAAAAAGAGATCAAAGAGGATTTCAATAAATGCAAAAACATTCCCTGCTCATGGTTAGGAAGAACCAACATTGTGAAAATGGCCATACTACCAAAATTGTTGTACAGATTCAATGAAATTCCCATTAAACTACCACTAGCATACCCTACATACCTAGAGAAAGCATTGCTTAAATTCATCTGGAAGCAGAAGAGACTCAGAATAGCAAAAGCAATCCTGGGCAATAAGGACAAGTCAGGTACAATTACAATCCCTGACGTGAAATTTTACTACAGACCTACTATAATAAAATCAACATGGCACTGGCTAAAAAACAGACCAGAAAATCAATGGAACAGACTGGAAAACAGACATGGACAAACACATTCAGCCATCTAATCTTTGATAAAGGGGCCAAATAAACTCACTAGAAGAATGATAGCCTCTTTAATAAATGGTGCTGGAAAAATTGGTTTGCCATCTGCCAAAGACTGAAAATAGACCCCAGTCTATCACCATGCACCAAACTCAAGTCAAAATGGATCACACATCTCAGTATTAAAACAGAAACACTAAATCTATTGGAAGAGAAAATAGGTAAAAAACTTGAAGACATAAGGGTAGGCAGAGAGTTCACGAACAAAACCCAAACTGCACGTGAAATACCTCAAAGAATAAACAACTGAGATGTCATCCTACTGAAAAGTTTCTGCACATTTAAAGAAATCATCAACAGAGCAAAAAGAAAACCCACAAATTGGGGGAAAAAAATGTAGCTGATTGTCCCTCGGAGAAAGGTCTATTATCTAGAATACATAAAGAATTAAAAAACATCAGCGCCCCCAAAATAAAAAACCCAATCTAAAAATGGGCAACTGAGATGAATATACACTTCTCAGATAAATAATACAAATGGTAAATAAATACGTGAGAAAAAGTTCAACATCATTAGTCATTTGAGAAATGCACATTAAAACAACATTGAGATTTCATCTCACCCCAGTAAGAATGGCTTTTATTAAGAAATCAACCAACAACAAATGTTGGCAAGGCTGTGGAGAAATGGGAACTTTTCTCCACTGTTAGTGGGAATGTAGATTGTGAAACCACTGTGGAAATCAGTTTGGGGATTCCTCAGTAAACTAGCTCTAGTGATCTCATTCAACCCAACTATTCCCTTTCCGGGTATTTTCCCAGAAGATCTGAAAACACAGTATCACAGCAATATATGTGTACCCATGTTCACAGCAGTGAAATTTGTAATTGCTGAATTGTAGAAGCAACCCAAATGTCCATCCACTGAGGAATGGATAAAAAAATTGTGATACTGTTACATAATGTAATATTACTCAGACATCAAGAAAGATAAACTTGAGGCTTTTATAGGTAAATGGTCACAACTAGAAATCATACTTATAAGTGAAATAAATCAGGCCTGCATGTGTAAGCAATGTATTGTCTCACTAGTGTAAAAACTTGAAAGTGAATAAAAACTAAGAGTTATGATAGACATTGTGAAACAAAAGGAAAATGCTCAAAGTAAAGGGCAACCAGGGTATGGGAAAAGAGAAGGGAAAGAGTATGTATGTATATACAAGATAGCTAACATCGTTGTACTACTGTCTTCCATTGCTTTACTGAAAGGAACAGTTAATGATTACTTGTTTTATCAATCTTGCATATCAATATTTGTTTTCCTGAGAAACCACTTTGAAAATATCAATAAGTAATACAGCAACCATTGTTAATTTGCTACAACTTTGTCTATAACTGTGTATTGTTTGTATTGTTCTTATGCTATCTTGAAAATGGATGTCTGGTAATATGTTTTCCTTCTTTATTTTAAAATAAATTTTAAAAATTTAAAATAAAAATCCATATCATTTTTAGTTATTTGTTGGTTGATGGACATTTGGGTTGTTTCCAAGATTAGCTATTATAAATTCTGGTGCTATAAACGTGGGTTCATATATAACACTGTGGTATGATTTCTACCTATTTTCTCTTACAGTAGATTGTTTCTGTTTTAATATTTAGATCTTTAATCCATTCTGACTTTAGTTTAGTGCATGGTGATAGGCATGGGTCTGGTTTTAGTCTTCAGAATAGAGACAGCCAGTTTTTCCACCGTCATTTATTTATATTTTCTTCCAGTGAATACGCTCGGCTGCTTTGTCAAAGGTAAAGTGGCCTAGTGTTCTTGGGGTCGTGTCTGCGTCTGCTCCGTCTGATCTGTTCTACTGATCCTCAGGCCTGGTTGTTTTGTTGTTGTTGTTGTCGTTGTTGTTGCTGCTCATGGATATTAAGAGCCAATATGGTGAAAAGAACCATAACCTCAAAGTTATTATACAGATTTAATGCAATCCCAATCAAAATACCATTACCATACCTCAGAGAACTAGAAAAAACATTCCTAAAATTCATTTGGAACCAGAAGAGATCTAGAATAGCAAAAGCAATAAAGGCAAGGCAGGAGGCATTACAATCCCTGACTTGAAATTATACTACCAAACTACAGTGATATAATCAGCACAGTACTGGAATATATTCTGACAGTATTGGTTTTGCCTACTCAGGAACAGGGGATATCTTTCCCTTTTCTAACATCTTCTTCTATCTCCATTTTCAGAGTAATGTAAATTTCATTTAGACATCTTTCACTCCTTTGATTATTCTTAAGTATTTCATTTTCTTTGATGCTATTGTTTTCTTAATTTCTCTCTCAATGGGTTTATTATTGGAGTGAAGGAATTCCACTGATGTTTTAGTGTTGACTTTATATTCTGCTATGCTATTTAACTTGGTTACTGGAGCTATGACTTTTGTGGTCTTACATGCAAAGGATCATGTCATCTGCAAATAATAATTTAGCTTCTTTCTTTCCTAGCCACATCATTTTTACTTCTTTCTCTTGCCTAATGCCTCTAGACATTGTTTCAAGAGCTATATTGAACCAGAGTGGTGACAGAGGACATCCTTGTCATGTTTCTGACTTCACATAGAAACCCTTCAGCTTCTCTCTAATTAATATGATGCCATTGGTTCATCATTGATGGCTTTTATCAGATTCAATAGCTACTTTCTTAAGAGTTCTTATCATGCATATATATCTGATTTTGTGAAATGCTTTTACTGCATCTATTGAGATGATCTTGTGGTTTTTGTTCTTGTTTCGTTGATGTATTGGAATTATTGATTTGCCTGTGTTGATTCATCCAGTCTCCCTAGGATGAATCCTACCTGTTCATAATGTATAATATTTTTGATGATTTGCTGCATTGTTTGTCAATATCTTATTGAGAATTTTTGCATCTATGTTTACAAAAGAGATTGCCCTGTAATTCTCTTCTTGGTTCTGTTTTTTCCTGGTTTTGAAATCAGAGTAATGCTTGCATCTAGAAATGACTTTGGAAGTATTTCTTACATTTCCATTTCATTAGAATTTGAGAACTGTGGGTATTAGATCTTCTTCAAAGTTTTTGTAGGATTTGGTGGGGAATCCTTCAGGACCAAGGCTTTTCTTGGTTGGTAGATATTTTTTTCACTTCTTCAATTTTATTGAGTGATATTGGATTATTCAGGATTTTTATATCTTCTTGATTCAGCTTTGGCAGTTCATATCTATATAGAAATCTATTAATTTTTCAATTTTCCACTGTATTAGAGTATAGTTTTTCCAAGTAATTACTGATGATCTTGTGGATTTCTGTATGATCTGTTGTAATTTATCCTTTTTCCTTTCAAGTTGCGTGAAGTTTGGTCTTTCCTTTTTGGAAAAATTGGACAAGGTTTAGTCTATTTTGTATATTCTTTCAAAGAACAAACCCTTCAGTATTTTAATTCATTGTATTGGTACTTTAGTCTCCATATAATTAATTTCTTCTCTGATTTTATAATGTCCTTTCTCACAATACATAAAATTTAGATTGTTCTCGTTTCCCCAAAACTTTGATGTGCATCACCAGGTTATCTATTCGAGTTTTCCCTGTTTCCCGGATTTGGTCATTTGATGCTATAAACTGCCTTTTAACACCGTTTTCTTCGCACCCCATAGGTTCCAATATGTCGCACTGGCATGACCCTTTGACTGTGGGAACTGTCTACTTTCTTCTTTGATATCATCTGTAGTGCACTGGTTATTCCAGAGGAGGTTGTTTGATTTCCATGCGTTCACATAGACTCTGTCTTCTCCATTGCCATTATTCCCCCCAACCCTCACCCTGCTTCTCCTCTCCCTTTGCCAAAGGCCTATTTCCATTTGCCCTCAATTCTTTTCCTTTACATCTCTTTTTTTCCCTTACTGTCACAGGTATTGCAGGAGAAAACAATCAGGGGCTGAAAACACTGATTATACCAAAACCAAAGATGTTTTAAAGTATACCAAAAACAAAGATGTTTGACGTATGTGTGATAACATCAAAAATGACAAAAAGAAAAATGACAAAAGAAAATGACAAAAAGAAAATAGTATCTTTGAATTTATTATAGTGCTACCAAATGACTAATATAAAGTGTGCTAAAAGAAAATTTCAGAGTACATGAGTTTCTAGTGCTGTTTACAAAAAGGGTAGATAGGATGTATTGCTCAGATGAATCATGAGAATTTTGCTATACTCAACCTGGTACTGGCTAAATAACAGACCTGAGGATCAATGGAACAGACTGGAAGATGCAACCACAACAAAAAACCCACTCAGCTACCTAATATTTGACAAAGGGGTCAACCAAACCCACTGGAAAAAAGAAGGCCTGTTTAATAAATGGTGCTGGAAAAGCTGGCTTGCCTCTTGCCGAAAACTGAAAATAGACCCCA
>PVLD010017204.1:0-42613 GCA_004027595.1 Dinomys branickii
TCTGTTCCATTGATCCTCAGGTCTGTTATTTAGCCAGTACCAGGTTGATTTTATTACAGTTGCTTTGTAGTATAATTTCAGGTCAGGGATTGTGATTCCACCTGACTTTTCTTTATTGCCCAAAACTTGGGTATTTTTAAAGTAATAGGTAAAACACTCACGCATTCTCTGTCTCCCTGTTCTCCTATGTCCCTGTATATGTGCATATTGACACTTACATATTTTGAACCATAATTTAAAAATTAACTTTACTGGTATTCTTTCGATATACATAATGATCACATTCATAGTAGGGAATTTGTACACTTAAACATAATATATTTTAATTCTTATTTTTCCCCATGCCCCCTCCCCTCCGTTTCTTCCCCTCCCTGATTACAAAGGCTTTGTTTCCGTTTTTTCCTTCTATTCTCTTCTTTTCCTTTTCCCTTCCTTCCCTTTCCTCTCCCTCACCCTTATTTCCCTTCTCATTTGAATATTTTCTTCCTGCTTCCCAATATCTACTATCCATTTTGGTGCTTATTCACCCTTTTGGTTTCTAACACAAGAGAAACAATGAAATATTTAATGTGTGTGTCTAATTTATTTCACTTAAAATTATGTTATCAAGATGCACTCATTTACCTAAAAATGTCTCAAGTTCATCTTTCTTTATGGCACAGTGGTACTGCATTCTATATAAATCCTTTCATTTACTGATGGGCATCATGGCCGTTTCCAGGATTTAGCTATTACAAACTGTGCTGCTGTAAACATGGTGTGCATATGTCACTGAGGTTTGATGCTTTTAACTCTTTCCAGAAGATAGCAAGAAGGGGGACAGCTGAGTTAAATAGAACATCAAGTTTTAGCTTTTTGAGGAAGCTCCACACTTATTTCCGTGGTGGGTGTACAAATTCGCACTACCATGAACAGTGGAGAGTGGTTGTTCTGCCCCGCAGCTCCTCCACCGTTTGTTATTGGTTGATTTTTTCATTGTCTTTCTTTCTGGAGTGATACGGAACCTCAGTGCTGACTTAACTCATCTCTCTCAAATAACCAGGGAAGTTAAACATATTTTATTTTTTTTCTTTAGATTTTCTCTGAAATTCTTTTTTTTTATTTTAAAGGTAAAAGAACAAAAACATATTAACAAACAGATAGCCATTTACAAAGTAGCACAATAGTACAAGCAACACTGAATCATAGACAAGGTGATGGAATTAACAATGATTGCTGTATTACATATGGATAACTTCAAAGTGCATACTCAGGAAAACAAATATAGACATGAGAGATTGATCAAATAATTAATCATTAACTGTTCCTTTCAATAAAGTGACAGAAGTCAGTAGTACAACTATGTTAGCTCTCCTCCACATATGTACATACATAATTATCCCTTCCTTCCTTTCGTCTTTTCCCTCATCCCAGTTGCTCTTTACTTTTGAGCAGTTTCCTTTCATTTCACAATGTTTATCATACCTGCTAATTTATGCTCACACTTTCAGGTTCTTACACTAGTGATACAATACGTTGCTTACACATGCAGGTCTGAATTACTTTACTTATGAGTATGGTCTCTAGTTGTGAGCATTTACCTATAAAAGCCTCAAGTTTATCTTTCTTTATAGCTCAGTAATATTCCATTATATTACATAATATTCCACAATTTTTCATCCAATCCTCAGTGGATGGACATTTGGGGTGCTTCTACAATTTAGTTATTACAAATTATGCTGTAATAAATATGGATGTACATATATCACTGTAATATGATGTTTTCAGATCTGGGAAAATACCCAGGAGGGGAATAGCTGAGTTCTTCTTAATATATTGTCAGTTGCATCATGCAGCACATGCTGGTGACAGTACTCATTGTTTAGTCATGTATCTGTCAGATTTCCTAATTTACAAGTAGTTAATAGGACTTTTAAATCTTAAATATCTTGATAAGTAATTAATGGAAAGTTATTTTGTACCATTTAATTGTTCTGCTCTCAATAGTCATCCTCTAGTTTTAGATGAGTTTTATCCGAAACAGGTAATTGTCACTGTGAAATTACCATTTTTAAATCTATTATTTCTTAATTGGCATGCTAATGTAACATAGAACTTTCTCTTATTCATGCACTCACGAACGCACTCAGTTCAACATGCACCCATAAGTTCTTGTTTTACCCAATGAGTCATAGTCCACTACCAGCACTCTTCAATATATTTCCTTGATTTAGTTAATGCAAGCACATATAAGTTTGCTTCTTGACATTTCTACAATATTCTTTGAGCAATTCTTATTTTTCCCTTAGAAACAGATGTTCACTGTGCTGAGGTTACAGCTGAGTGTTAGAATCATACTTGGCATGTGAAAGACCCCAGGTTCAATCTCCAGTAATACAAAAACAAAATTCAAGGTTCTTCCATACCTTTCCTGCTCAATTCTTAGAATCTGCCATTTATCCAGGGAATTTTAATCTGAAAATGACTCTTGCATGGCAAGAGGAGGAATCCACTGTACTTCTGTAGTATCTTAGGGTGGTATATCATCAACTGGAGCCATCATGAGAGGAAGCTTATGATTTTGAACTGAGCTATTCTAGCGATCAAATTTCACTGTACAACCACATTTCAGGTTCTCTGGGTGAGGGTCAGTTGCAGATGCTCTGAGAAATATAAGCAGTGAGTTCGAGCTATGGAGCCTATAGTCATCAGCAGCACTGCTCTCTATGGTGAGTAGTAAAACCCATCACATGCAGTTTTCTGAGGGGGCTGGATCTGAAAGTTCAGGGATCCCAGACAGCTGACTACTGTGCCTGCCCTCCTCCAACACACAGCTCAGTGGCTGATTTGTTTCCTCTACTCTTCAACATGTTCATGGACACACCTCTTCTTAGATGTTTGCCACACCTCTAGCTGGACAGACAGGGGAGACACCTGGAGTGAGTGGGAGACCCCAACGGCCCTCATGCCTTGAAACTAGCCAGTGCTAGAAGTGGATCTGGGTATTCACAAGGAAACAGACAAAACTTTTGGAGTAGATAAAGCCCTGAGAGAGTAAACATAGCATTGACTAGCCCCACTCAGTGGAAAAGATTGGGCAGGGCTCAACGTTCATATGGCCTCAGCAAGCCTCAAAAACAACTGAGCACTTGTCATTTACAATGGATGGATTCCAACATTAGAGGTCCTGGAAAGAAATTTTTGCAAAATATTTTTGAATCGTTTTTATTCTTATTCTGTTTTGATTATTTTATGTTGCTTTCCCCCTTACTTTGACCACATCTTATTTACCTATCTTTAAAATTCTTTAGCTCAGTTTGTCGTATTCCTTTCTCTGTTCTTGTCCCTCCTCACCTTCTCTTCCATTTTATAAACATCTTGCTGCTTCTTGCTTTCATTTTTCCATTTCCCCACCGTGTCCATTTTTTATTATTACCTCATTATTATCACTTATACTTTCATTAACTTTTAACCTTTTGGTTTGTATTATAATTTTTCTTCTTTTCTATTGCTGTTGGTGATACAGTTATTGGGGTTAATGGTTTTTACGTGTTTCCATATCAATTTGTGTTGTCATTGTCACTGTGGTGTTTTTTTCTTCTCAGAGCAATACTGACGACTGAACCTACAAAAGAAGACTGCTCACTAAAAATACCTTTAGTACTGCAAATATGTATACAAAAATGGAAGGGGCACTAAGGGGTGGGTTGAGCGGGGAGAGAGGGAATGGAAAGGACAAGAAAAGAAGTTGAGATGAGTAATGTACATGTAGCAACTTGCCACAAAAACTATAAACATTTATGTACCACATATAAGTGCCAGTAAACTAAATTTTAAAGAAATGAAATTTATTTTATTGCCAAAAAGTGGACAAGGCATCTATCCAAGAAGATACAAAAATCTCAGCATAAATATATGAGAAATATGAAAAATCAAGACAACATAACTTCTCCAAAGATTCATGACTCTTTAGTATCTGAATCCAAAGATATTGAAATAGGTGAAATGCAGGAGAAAACATTCAAAAGATTGATTTTTAAAATTATCAGTAACTTCAAAGAGGACACCAATTGTCACAGTCACTGTCTAGTTTCTGGGCTGTGATATCCGACACCCACAATTTAAAGGAAGGGAAGTTTGTTTTGGCTCATGTATTTAACCCATAGTTAGCCAGGTTTAGTGCAGGAGGGTATGGTGGAAGGGCTGGGCTGGGGAGAGCTGCCCACAACACAACAGCCAGGAAGCAAAGACAATGAAGGGAGGAACCAGGCAGAGAGACACATCCTACAGGTCACACTCCCAATGACACTACTCTTTCAGCCAGACCTCACCTGCATTGTTTTAAGGAAAACAATGCAATATATGAAAGGACAAGTCGATAGAGATACAGATTCTAAAAGAAGTTAAATAAAAATTCTAAATAGGTCAAATAAAAAGCTCAGAAGAAAGCTTTACCAACAGCCTAGGTGAAATAGAAGGCAGAACTCCAGAGCTTAAAGAAAAGTTTAATAAATTATCACATTCAGACATCCAAGAGGACTATGATGTTATTATTGAGATACCACAATTATAATTTTCTTCTAGAGAAGTGGTATCAATGCATAGACTAAAAGCAAAAGCAAATGTGTGAAAGGATAGTACAAAATTCCCCAAATCTTGGGAAAGATATCCAGGTACAGAAGACATTTAGAACCCCAAATAGGAATGACCAAAAAAGGACTCCCTATGCATATACATCATATTATAATTAAAATGCCTAGAACACAGAACAAGGAAAAGTATTGCAAGCCTCAGGAGAGAAATGCTTAGTCACTTATAAAGGCAAACTCGTCAGAATAATGACAGATTTCTCAGCAGAAACTCTAAAGACCATGAGGGCATGCAATGATGTATTTCAAGTTCTGAAAGAAAATAAGTTCTAATCCAGATTATTATACCCATCAAAACTACCCCTGAAAATTGAAGAAGAATTTCCAATACAAGCATAAACTGTAGGAATTCACCACCATCATGCCGGAATTGCAGTAGATACTTAAAGGGACCCTACATGCAGGAAAGGAAGATAGGTGCACATATGAAAATATGGGAAAATATGTATCACTAAAAGAACAGACTGGCAAATGAGAATTAGGAAAGAATCACACACGAGAAAAACAACAAAATGACAGAAATTACTGCATATCTTTCAATAATAATCAGTAAATGACCTGAGTTCTCTAATTAAACCCCACAGATTGGAAGATGTGATTAAAAATAAAACCAAAGTCTTTGCTGCCTGCATGAAATACACCTCACTAGCAAAGATGTGTACAGACTGAAGAGGAAAGGGTGGAAAATTATATTCCAGGCAAACGGAATCCAAAAGCAAGCAGGAATAGCTCTACGACATGAGGCAAAGCAGACTTGAAGACAAAATTAATCAGAAGAGACAAAATGGTTCACTACATATTAGTAAAGGAAACAATCCCAGGAAGGAAATACAACAACTTGAAATATATGTGTATCAAACATTAAGGCAGCCAATTTCATAGAACAAACTCTACTAGACCTAAGAGATAGACCCACACCAGTACCACAAACGTGAGTGATTTTAGTATTCTACTGTCATCAAAAGACAAGTCATCCAGATCCCTCAAATAAATCAACAGAGAAATATCAAAGTTAACCTGTACTATAAACAAATTGGACATAACAGACATCTGCAGAATACTCCTTCTTAGCAGCTCATGAAACTTTTCCCAAAATACATCACATTTTAGGTCAAATTGTAAGTCTTAGTAAATACCAAAAACACTGAAATAATTTCTTCCATCTTATCAAAACATAAAATATAGCATATAGAAACAACAGTAAGAGAAACATACAAATTGATTGGTACACTTTAACAAGACCAGTGAGTTATTGAACAAGTCAGAGGAAAAATTTTAAAATTTCTACACTCAAGGGCAACACAACCCATAAGAGTTCATGGAGTACAGTTAAGGTAGTTCTAAGAAGCAAGTTTATAGCTGTGACTGCCTATGTAAAAATCAGACAGATGTCAAAAAATAAACAACCTAGTGGTTTGTCGAAAGATTTCAAAAAAAAAAAACATGACAAACCAAAGCCTATAGAAAGAAAGAAACAATAAAGGTAAAAGCTGAAATTAATAAAGACTAAAAAATAATACAAAGTTTCAGTGAAAGAAAGTTGATTCTTTGAAATGATATACTACATGGAAAAACTCCTAGCCAAATTAACCAAAAAAAAGAGAAGACCCAAATTAATAAAATCAGAGACAAAATAGGAGGGATTTCAACATATACCACTAAAATCCAGAGATGAATAGGAAATCTTTGTAAAAATTATATTTCAATAAATTGGAAAATCTAGAATAAAAAGGTAATATCTAGATATATTTGACCTCTCAAAATTGAATTAGAGGATCTGAAAAACCTAAAGAGATGAATAAGAAGCAATGAGATTGAACCTCTCCCAACAAAGAAAGCACAGAACTGGATGGATTCAATGTTGACCTTTACAGTATGTGCAAAGAATAGCTTACAGAAGTACCACTCAAACTATCCCAAGAAATAGTTAGGGAGAAGAATGCTTCTGAACTCGTTGTACAAAGCCACTATCACCTTGACACCAAAATCAAGTAGGACACAATAAAAAAAGAAAACTACAGATCAATATCCTTAATGAACACAGATGCAAAAATCTTTAATAAAATGCTTATAAATTGAGTCCAATAACACATTAGAAAGATCATATACTTTTATCAAATTTATTTCATTTAGGAGACACAAGCTGGTTTAACAGGTGCAAACCAATATACCTAATACACCACATAAGTATGATCAAAGATTAAAAAATCACATGACCATCTAAACAGTTGCAGAAAAATTTGACAAAGTTCCACACCCCTTCATGATCAAAGCTCTGATGAAAGTAGGTATAAAAGGATTTGACCTCAACCTAGAAAAGGCTGTTGCATTAGTCACCTTTCCATCACTGAGACAAAGTACCTATCACTTGCAAACTAAAGGAAGACAAGTTTATTTTGACTCACACTTTAAGAATGACTAGTCCATGGTCATCTGGTTCCAAGACTGAAGTGAAATGGTCGAAGGCATGTGGAAGAAAGCTCCTTGGTCCAGGGTACTCAGGAAGCAAAGCACATGGAAAGAGCCCCCGTCACCAACTGAGACTCATCTCCTAGCAGCACACTCAGCTGCATACTCATAAATGGATTCATGTGCTGAGGAGTAAAGTGCTCCATGACCCAGTGACCTTCCGAAAGCCCCACCTCTGAACATATGAGATTTTGCAGACAATTTAAATCCAAATTATGACATCTTTATATGACAAACCCATATATAAATAAACTCACAAAGCTACAGCCACCTGATTCTCAACAAAGATGCCAAAAATATACATACACTGGACAAAAGATGGCCTTTTTAACAAATGCTGCTGGGAAAGTTGATTATCCACACATAGAAATTTGAAACCAGATTTCCATCTCTTCTGTATAAAAATCAACCTAAATTAGATCAAAAAGCTACATATAAAATCTGAAACTTTGAAACTTGGAGAAGAAAGCATGGGGGAACCCTTTAAGATGTTGTAGGCACAAGCAATGACTAAGATTAGTCTTCTTGACTAAGACTCTAGTAGCTTAGGAAATAATAGCAAGAATTGACAAATGACTACATCAGATTAAAAAGAAACAAAAAAGAATAGAAATAGCATACAGAATGGGACAAAATATTTGCTAAGCCTTCTTCTGAAAGCGGGTTAATACATAGGATTTATTTACAAAAAGAAGTTAAAAAATACACACAAGGACAAACAACACAATCCATAGGTGGGCGAATGAACTGAACAGGCGTTTCTCAAAAGAAAAGATACAAATGTTTAGTAATTACATGAAAAAGTGTTCCACACTTTAGCCATCAGAGAAAATCAAACCAAAACTATATGAGATTCTATCCCATTCCAGTCAAAATGGCTATCATCAAGAATAGGAGAAATAATAATAAAAGCTGGTGAGGGTGCCAGCATGAAAGAACCTTTACAGCATGGTGCTGGTAAATCAGTACAGCCTCCGTGGAAATCAGCACGGAGGCTCCTTCTTTTGGTTTGTGTTTGTGCGTCCCCCAAATCCTCATGTGGTCATAGGGTGGGCTTCTAGTGCTGGGATTGTGGATGTGAGTGCTGCACCCGCCCTGGGGTGGATAGTTTACATATGTAAGGGAGAGAAAGAAGCTCCTTTCCATCCCTCCTCCCTTTTGCTCTTGCTGCTTTTGCTGTCTTCTGCTGCCATGGTCTTTTGCCCTCTGCCATGTGCCACTTTGCCTTGGAGCCAATGGAGTATGGGCTGAAACCTTCACAAACTGTGAGCTAAATAAACTTTCCCTGCCTTAATTTTGAGTGTCAGGTATTTTGTCTCAGCAACAAGAGAAAAGTAACCAAGACACTCTTCAAAAACCTAAAAACAGGACTACCATATTATCCAGCTACTACACCAGGCCTCAACACATATGTAAAGTAAATAAAGTCAGCAAACTATAAAGGTACCCACTACATATCCAGGTTTATCGTGACACAACTGACAACAGCCAAGATATAGAATCAGCCTCCATGCCCATCAACAGGTGAATGGGAATATACAGACTTAGCTGCAAAGAAGAATGAAATTATGTCATTTGCAGGCAATAAAGAAAACTTAGATTAAAATAAGCCAAGCTCAACAGGATAAGTACCACATGTTTGCCTACACCTATGCACTGCAGGGGAAATAACACGAAAGTAGGAAGGAGACTTAAGAGAAGAGGAAAGGGATCCAGGAAGGTGGGAGGTGAGAGTTACAGGGGGGTGGTAGGAAGTCTTCACCTGCGCTCTGGGTCACATTCAAATACGTTGTGATGTGTCATCCTTTTTCTGTGTACTGGAATTTGTCTTGCTGCTGTTTTGCTCATTTTTGGTTTTTTTCCTTTTGTGTTGTGAGAAAAACTTGCTGTAGTTTTCCTTTCTTCGGTTGTACTTGTCAGGATTTGGTATTAATATTACGCTGCCTTTCTTTGAAGAAAAGAATGAAGTCTAAGAAAATGACTGCACGATGACATAAATGCAAGTAGAAGGATATTCACTGAATCATTGTCACAGTAGTGAAAACTGGTAACCAAATGTCCAGCAGTGGGATATTGAATAAATTCTTAACATGGTGGGAGAAAAAAGAAAGGAAGAGAAAATAGTATTCACTGAAAATTCTAGGTTAGGAGAAAATATCCTTCAGGAATTTAGGCAGAAGGAAAACTGAGAATTTATTGTTAGCATGGCTAATTGAAGTTATTTAAACAGACAGGAAGTAATGGCTTTAGGAACTGTTGCTTCTTGTGCCACTGCAGACAGATTTGTTGGAAGAATAAAACATTTTTTTTACATTTTGTATCAAACAGTGGTGTTACTGGAAAACTTTAGCTAAGATCATGGTTCACAACAGTGCTCTTGGTTTCAACAGGTGACAGAAGAAGCTAGATGGAATGAGCTATGAATGGATAAGACCCTGGTTTCCCACTGTAAGCTGTGCCAGAAATGTGGTCCTCCCAGCACATGTCAGCAAAACTGCTCCCAGATAGAAAGCCAGTGACAAGTGATACCACATCTCCATATCTGATCCCTGCCCTGGCGTAAACATGGCACAAGGAAGGAGACATCTTCAAATCCCCTGAAAGAGAACTTTTATTTCGAAATGTGCCTAAGAGCACTCTTCTAGAAAGTGTACCAGTGATCTGGGCTTGGCAAAAACTTGGCACAGGACTGTTCTCCTGCCAAGAAAAGAAGAGTTGGATTCATCGGTTTTGTTCAAAAACTCAGGAGTGGGGATATAGAAACAGTAGTTTGTGGAGGTGTAATTTCAGGGGATCAAAAAACTTTCCATTATTCCTCTGTCTGAATATCCAAAGTCTAGAATGCATCAAAAGTGGTTAAAAATAAAGTGGATTGTTTTACTATCTGACATCCCAATGCAGTTTCCATATTATTTAAAATAGCAAGCTATCTTTGGGTGATACTATCCTTAGGGATTTGATATGAAGTCTTCTTTATGATGTCAGAGATCAGCTATTTAATACGTGGTAGGAAAATTATCTAACAGAATGTACCTTAATAGGAAGAAAATCAAGAACTGAATAAAGTAGAGTTCACATTCCCCCAATCTCTATTTTTCATCCAATATTACCTTGTGCTACTAGAACCTCAGTCAGAAATTCAGTTTCATTTTTTTAGCACTGTGATTTCCCCTCAGTAATAAATGTTCAGGGTAAGAAACATTAATACATGCGGGTAAATTTAGCTGGTATTTGGGTGACTGATTCTCAAATAGATTTAGGAAAGCAAATGAGGAACACTGATACACTACTCAGCAAAGTATTTTGAAATCGGCCAAGGTGCAAGAATGACATTTTATGGTGGCTCAGATATATCGTGTGTTTTATATAATATTGAAAAAAACGAAATGATCAAACCATAGTTCTCAACACGAATGAGATGGCAAACATTATATTTGACATTTAGTAAATATTTGAACATTATTGCTACACTCTTCAAGAAAGTATAAGGTAAGGTTTCTTGAAGAACAGATCTTTCTAAAAGACATTGAGATATATGAAGTTAGATTTCACTTGTGTAAGAGAAAAAGATGAGTGTTTCTTTCATATTATAAGGAGCCTTTTAATTGCTAGCAGGGAGACTGCTGCTTGAGTTTCTTACAATTGTCAGGTTTGTACTAGGCCTGGAGATTGTGTTTGCTTTACTAAATGACCCATTAATATTCCCTCCCCAAGAAAAGGGTTTATGGCGAGAAATGACTGCCCCTAGAAGTGAACTAGATGGCTCCAGTCCTGAAATTCTGCTCCTTGTTAGTATTGCCTGGGGTTGCATTACAATAAGCACATTTAAGAAACATGAATACATTCTAATTCAATATTTCTTACTAGTATGGAAAAAAATAAAGTTCAAGCTGGGAAATAAAGTGCATTTACTGGAGAGAAGTTTCAGAATAACCAGTGTTCCAACTTGTTTTAATTTTTAATGTTTTGGGGCTTTTTCCATTTTGTTTTTAATTCTTTAGGTCTCTGCCGGTCACTGTCCCAGAGTCCTACATAGGAGAGCTAACATGCTTTCCAGGCTGCCTAAATAGGGACACAGTGGGATGCCTACAGTATTTGATTGTTGTAGTTTATTTTCCATATCAAGTCACTTAGTTGAAGTTAAAGAAATGTCACAACGATAAACTACAAAAATTTTAGAGGAAGCGGATGCACTGAACCACAAAATCTCAAGGGTTTATTTTAACCTCAGAAGTAATTCTATCTTTATAGCTAATCAAGATAAATCCAAGAGAAAAATGCTTATTTTTCCAGCAGTGTCTGTAGATGTTCAAATTCAAATTAAAAAAAAAAAAAAAAAAAAAGAATGACCCAAAGACATTAGTCTTGGAGAGTTTCTTTGCACTTAATAAGAATCTTTGCTTTAAACCATGTTGTATTTAGATTAACTGTACTGCCTTGAAATCTGAGTAAATGAGAAAATGTTCATTTTAACCATTTTCCTGGTTTAGCTCACTCCTTTGGAGCTTATAACCTAGAAGAAAAAACTGCAGTGTGGTACTGGACCTAAAGCTCTTTTCTCTAACTGGTCTGACTCAGCAGCTTTTCCAGGAGAGAGACCTTGGATTCAGGCAGCCTGTCTTCAGGTCAGTGATTCTCCTCTGTGTGTTTAACGACCTCAGGAGCCTTCTCATCTCTCTGAGTTTCTTGACAAGAGGATAAGCACGCTTTGCTTTCCCGGTTTGCTTCACATGTTTGTCATGAAAGTGTGATAAACTAATGGATATGAAACTGCTGTGTATAAAGTAAATCATTATATGAAAAAAATACACTGTATTATGTTTTCTCTTCATAACATGAAAGTGAGGAAAATCAAAACCGTCCTAGCTATTCAAATTGATTAAACATGGTCCAGCTGTGATATCTGGTCATTTTTCACACTTGCAAATGAAAACACTCATTGTTAATATATCAATACCATGATTGAATCAATGGCTTTCAGGTCTTGGTAAAAAGTCACAGACTACAGATTGGTTTGCTCTTGGGACTTGAATAATGCACTTTGGGCAAATAATAATTGCATAAGAAATATTTGCTGAATGAAGTAATGACTGGGCAAGTTATAACTTCCACTATATATGCCAGAGTTTTAGGGAAAGCTAATCACCTGAAAATCAATGCCTTCTCTTTTAAAAGAAGATATTTTTAAAAACCTTGATTTTCCATTATTATAGGACTTTATATAAATTATGGCATTATCTCCTTAACATTCATAAACATAGGTATTTAGGATAATAAATTTATTTTTTTTCTTGGTGTGCTTCTATTTTTAATTTTGCAAACAAGGAAAAAAATGAGTGATACCGCAAGTCATTCCAATGCCTGAATTTTGAGAGCATAGATTGTATGGCCAGGTGAATGCCTGAATGTCACACAAGAAGTGCACAAAGTGGTTTTCTGTCTTAAGACAACAATTGTGCCAGGTGCAGGGGAAAGCGCCTGTAATCCCCGCTACCTGAGAAGATGTGGAGTGAGGGTCACAAGACAAAGTCCCGTCTATGCAACTTAGCAAGACTGTCTCAAAATTCCCATTTTTTTAAGGGATATAGTTCAGTGACTCAGTGTTTGCCTAGCATGTGTGAGGCCCTTAGTTCAATCTCCACTACCAAAAAAGAAAAGAACAATTCACAGACAATGAGTAACTCTAAATGTTTATCCATTTGCCAGTAAAAACTTGTGTGCAAAGAATTCAAATGAATATAATTATGCTCTGATCTTATCACTCTTACTAATGGAATACTAAGGAAATCTGTTAAGTAGAAAGATTTAGTAAAAGGTTTCACAGCATAATAGTTACAGTAAGTTGGGTTTTAAATGGAAAAATTATTCCAATGAATGACTAAAAATAAACAGAAAAGTCTTAGTATACTGCATTCTTCCAGCTCTGCAAAATAACATATTATTCTGAGCTGGGGAAGAAAAAACCTGGGTTATTCTTAAAGAACGTTAAAGCTGGAAAAAGTAGAAATTTAGTGAAATTTAGCTCAAAATACTTGAGTACATCCTATTTATATTTACGCGTATCTAGTTTCAAAGCTTGGTCTATGCTTTATTGTCCACGTAAGAATAATTAGTTTGGAAAGGCCTTCGGACTGGTGAGAATTTTTCCTTTCCTGCTATACCACAAGCTAAGCTACCCTCAGAACTCAGCAGAGTAAGGGAACAACACCTCGGGCCAAGGCAGGGCCTGGGGCCTGCAAGGAAGAGGCAGCTAGTATTCTGCAGAGGCACAAAAATGTAACAAGGTTCTGTCTTAGAGAATAGTGGGAACGCTCCCGGAGTGCGCTTCCTCAGTTGGCCCTTTCTCACCTTCCTCATATCTGCATTTGAAACTTGAGAATTTCTGAACATTTAATTATGGCCTCCATGAGGATAATCGGAGCAAAGAAAATGAGGACTTCAAGTGTAAGGACAGGTGAGAAAAACTGCAGTACTGAAAACCAGGTTTGGTTTTTTTTACCACAAAAATTGGAATCAGATGAAAAATAAGATGAATAGAAGAAAGATCTGTTTTGTATTTCTGGGTAGAATTTCAATTTTTTTTGTTCCAGAACCACTTTTTAAACATTATTAATAATTCCAGAGGTCTTGCATAGGTCCAGGAACACTGCCAGCATTGCAGGGCATGAAACTATGAATCTCTTCACCATGGTTTTTTTTAATCATTTCAGTTCTGAAGTTAACTTTCCACAGACTGTTCACATTAGTGACAAAATATTCAAATTAGTTGACCAAGGCAAGGCAGGTTTTCTGAGATAGTATTGTTTTCAAGTATCAGCTTTCCCCAAAGAAACAGTCATCCAAGGCAGGTGTGGTGGTGCCTGCCTGTAATTCCAGTACTCTGAAAAGATGAGGTGTATGGATTGCAAGTTCAAACCCAGCCTCAGGAACTTAGTGATTTCATGAGACCCTACATCAAAATACAAAATAAACAAATTTTTTCTCCCCTCCACCCAAAAAGTTGAAAAACAGCTTGGAATGAAGCTCAGAACAAAGACTATGAGTTCATTCCTTAGTACTGTAAAACAAAAAAAGAAAAAGAATTTATCAAACATATGCTATCAAAGCTGACCTAATTAATAATCAAGTTAATACTATAATTGCTAGGAGCTTTAGAATTTGTATTTCCATTGTATCAAATCCAGAAAAGTATATTATACATTTCAGGTGAATATTCTTACTAATAATTTCTTTCATTCAGTTTCTCTTTATATAGAACTGAATATAAATCATTTCATTTGAGTGTGTATAATATTTCTTAGTACAGCAAAATGAAGTCTTGAGTGACTTCACCCCCTACTAATTATTAAGATTACCCACATAGTTCAAGTTTTCCTCGTGACCAAAGATAGGACATTTCCTGTGGTGTGTTGCATAAATTCCCAGGAAAACTGTGCATAAAGAAACTGTTTTTCTGATGCCATTTGAAATAAGACTGGGAAGGAAGTGCTTAGAACCGAGCTGAGAATTACTCCGACATGCCAGCGGCGGGGAGGGAGCACTGCCAAAGGGTAAGGAAGGAGAAGCAACAGCAAAATGGGAACGCACACGGGTGTTCATGCACAAAAGGCTAAGCCCTAGAAGAGAAAGGGTAAAAGAAATTCTAAATTCTAAATAGAAACTGTCCCTTTCCCATTGCCAGCAACTGATTTTTTATTACAAACCTGTGTTTCAGTAAATTACCCTGCACAGGGCTGATTTTGTCTGAATTTGTTGTGGTCATCTTTCCATATCTAATCATACAGATGTCCCCCCAGACCGTGTGTGTGTAGTGGATTCTATTCACAGTCTCTTCCCACCCAGTCTCATCTCATCTCTCTTGATGCTAATGACTTTCTTCTGGAACACTCAGCTCATTGTTAAAGTGGCATGTAAAGTAAACAGCTCTACCCGGTAAGTGATGAAGGCCAAAGTGGCCTCGCCCATCTTCTTCTATCACATGATTATGCGGCATGTTTAGCAGATTGCTCAGTCAGTGATATCACACATACATACTTCTTTTAGGTTGTCTACTTTCTGTGGACAAATTACTGAAAATTTGCATAATCTCCCACCCATATTAAACTGAAACATTTAACACAACATTATAGCCAACTAAGTTTCCTGGAAAATCAACCAATGTTTGTCTCTGCTTGACAGAGAAAATATGGGCAGCCTTTTTTTTGTTGTTGTTCAAAATTAACATGACTTTTTAAAAAGTTCATCTTGGGGTAAAACAGCTTCAAACACAGAATATATGTGCTATAGTTGCGAATGTGAATAGAAGTAATGGTCTCATATGTGTCTGAAGTCCCACTTGGTTTGTTATCCAAGTTTGAATCTTCCAGTGTACCCCTCTAGTTTAAAGTTTAATGGAAATATTCTTCCTTTTGTTAGTAAATAAGTGTTTGGTAGCTTATTGTAAATTAACTTCCAAATAAACTCTTGCATGAATTAGAGATTCACTATCTCTCAAGAATACCTATTCTTTGAAAAACATGAAAATATGATTATGAAATGAATGATTTTGTCAGAAGAAAAAAGGATACAACCAAATGAATTTTTAAAGGTTCTTCTTGCTTTAGTGGTTCTAAAAATATATGAGAATTTTTAACTTGGGAATTCTTTAGTGTTTAAGAGAACATCTTAAAGAGCATTTTTTCACATGTATGCCTAGGACTTCTGAAATAATATTTTAAGGCACTTTTAAAAGGCTATTTCAGGATATAATATTGATTCCAGCTTACTGAAAATCTTTAGGCATTGGAAGTCAGGGGCTTTTTATTCTCTCCAGCTCTGTTATCGACTTGGTGTGGAATCCTTAGGAAATTAGTATATCCTTTTCTTTACTGGGAAAACTGACTGCTCTTAAAAGTCCTGTGGGGCTGGGGATATAGCTCAGTGGAATAAGCGCTTGCCTAGCAAGCGCAGGGTCCTGAGTTCGATCCCCAGTACCGCAAAAAAAAAAAAAAAAGTTCTGTGGAAGCAAATCGTAGGGAGGTCCAACTAAATGCAAAATTACGTCGTCAGCTTGTGACATCATCCTCTTAAAAGCAGTTCTCCATCACTACCGACAGTCACACGAGAATCGTCCACATGTTGCTGGCAGTATTCACTGGTCAAGTCATCCTCTCATTTCTCAGTAGCCTTATCTAGAAATGTTGGCACACTGGTCGCTCAGAAAGGAGACACGTTCTGCCATCACGCCAACCCAAACCGATGCTCTCTCAGATCAGCACGCCCATTTCCATACTTTTGCTGCGAAAGGGTTCTTGAGTTTATCCTTCCCTCTCATGTATTATGCACACTGAAAATGATCATGCAGTTGCTGGACTTGCTCCTCTTCTCTAAGAGCGATAATGTTGTTGCTCTTGGCTGCCACAAAGTGGCAGTGTGCCCACTGGCTTCTCCACGAGCGTGCCAAACCCAGGCTTCAGATTCACCCAGGACCGGACAGACACCCCAAGGTTCAGGCTGCCAGACAAAATACAAGAAACTTAGTTAAATATAAATCTCAGATAAACATAACACATTTTACTAAAAACTCACTCGTTGTTTATCTGAAACCCACATTTAACTGAGGATTCTCAAGTTTTGTTTGCTAAATCGGGCTACTCTACTCAAGATTCATTTGACTCTTAAAGGGAGGTAATATTTTAAGTTAAAATGTTTATCCTTCATGGCATATTCAGTTATCTATCATTATTCAGGGCTGGGGATATAGCTCAGTGCAATAAGCGCCTGCCTAGCAAGCGCAGGGTCCTGAGTTTGATCCCCAGTACCGCCAAAAAATAAAAAATAAAAATAAAATAAAATAAAAATATCGTTATTCAATTGTAGAAACTTTTCTGTTAGGGGAACGTTATGTTTCTATCAAACCCCCCTTTATTATACAGTACCAAATTCAAATTTTTAATTTTTCCTGAAAAAGGAATGTGTTTTAAGAAATGTGTGTAGTATATTTTGGATGCTGGTTCCACCATAGATACTGAACTAATAACTGCTTATTCATCATCTCCTCCGGCAAGACCTTATGCCAAAGTAGTTTAAAAAAGCTTTCCGGAAGAAGGAATCAACCAGAATGTTGAAAAACAAGAAAGAATTAGACAGAGGAAGTGGAAATGTAAGAACATTCTTGATGTGTGAGTGGGTATTTTCCATGTCAAGTAATGTTTTATGAATATCTGAAAGGTTTAGGCCAAAGAACTAGAATATTAAAATAATTCTTTAGTCATTCTATTATCCAAAATCGTCTTGACATGCATCGCAAGTGCTCAGTAATGAATTAAATAAATTCTTTCAAAAACTAAGAATGGTCAGATCCAGACTGAGCCATCTTTTTCCATTTTTGGTTTACATGGATTTTTTTCCTCTACTTTTAATGAAATTTTGCCGAGCTTTATCCAATTTTAGCAAAACTCAACCTCAACCCTGACTTTTATTCCCTCAACTCGTGTAACACTTATCTGTATAAATTTATACATTATTTTGAATTTTTTAAAGTTCTTATTGAAGTATAATGTACACACAGGAAATGGAAGTAAGTCTACAGCTTGACAAGCCTTCAAAATGAACACCCCTTGTATCGCCCTATTTAGAAAAAGTGTTGTCAGGTCTTGAAAACCTCATTCATGCCACTTTCGGTTGCTGCTTTCTTCTGGCAGGTAACCCCCATCAAGATATCTAAGAGCATGTATTAGCTTTGCCTGATTTCTTTATTCATTTTAAAACTTTATACGGATATATAAAAGTTGTACATATAGAAGGGATAACATGCAATGTTTCAGTAAATAGATGCATTTTATAATGTCAAAATTAGGGTGAACACATCTCCTGAAATGTTTATCATTGCTTTAGACCGAAACACGCAAGTTTCCTCTTTCTACTTTGAGATACACAGTCCATTACGGTTACTGATGATCACCCTACTGCGCGATAGCTCCGCAGAATGTATTCCTCCCACCAAACCATCCTGAGCCCTCATCTCTCGGCATGTTCCCGCTCTTCCCTGCCCTGCTCTACACGGACTCTGGAACTGCCATTCTGGTCTCAGCTTCTGTGACGTCAGCTTGTTTTAGTGTCTCCATCTGAGTCTCCCCTGCGGTACTTATCTTTCTGCGGCTGGCGCGTTGTACTTAAAGTACTAATAAACACTTCTATCTGTGCTGTCACAAATGAAAGCATTTCTTCTTTTTAGGGCTAGTGTTCCAATGCGTACATGTACACTTTCTTTATCCACTCATCTGTTTGGAACATGTCAATTGTTTCTATTTCTTGGCCTCTGTGGGCGCTGCTTTCATGACCATGGGAATGCGGAGATGGCCTGAGGATCGTGAGTTACTGTTAACGTGTATATTAAGTATATTAAAGTTGTTTAATATACTGGGTTTTAAATTGATTTTTATAATGTATTCAGATATCAATTAAATTTCAATTTATACAAACTGTTTCATAACACTTTACCTTCAAAAGAGCTCATTCTACTGGAAATACTGCATCAAATATGGTTGTGAGCTTTCCCTTACACTTTTTGGGTAGGGAGAGACAGCTGAAGTATGCACCCTGCAATCAGCTCCCTATCACACTACACTCATCTGTGCTTCTCAGTCTCATCAAATAGTATATGGAGAGGCTCTGCACCTCTGAGTCTGCAGATGAAATAAATCATTTGTCTCTTGTTATAAGGGAGAATCAATCCCAAAGGTAATTTAATTGTTCTCTATTCAAGTTGGCATATCTTTATGGCTAGAGAGGTTGACAGTTATGTGCATGTTCTCTTAAAATTAGCTTAATTACATTACGTAAGCTCTAACTAGAAAAGTATTTCATTAATCTTAGAGTTACATGTGAATATTATTAGCCAATAATTATCTTCCTTATCATAATCTACCCGAAGCAAAATATATTTTCACAATTGTTGTTTATTGAATTGTGCCCTCAAAAAAGAAATGATTGAGTCCTAATCTTGGGTATGTGTGAATATGACCTTAGTGCCAAACAGGTTGACAGGTATGACCAAGCTAAGGCTAGGTGACATTACATTAGGGTGGTCCCAAATCCAATGACAGGTGTCCTTAGGAGAAAAATGTGAATGCAGATGCACAGAGAGGACTCCATGTGGCAACAGAATAAAGTTTGAGTGGTGCCAACACAAGCCAAGGAATATGAGGATTGCCAGCAAACACCAGCCACTGGGAGAGGCAGGGAGAATCATTCCAAAGAACCTGCAGAGGGAGCATGGCCCTACTGACTCTGATTTGGGACCTTCTGTCTCCAGAACTGTGAAGGAGTATGTTAGATGCCTAATTTGTGCTAATTTGCTATTCCAGTTCTGGAAAACTAAAGCAACAATAGTAATACTTCGTGAATGACAAATGGAAAAGTTTCTTCAAAAAGTACCTGGAATCTCAGGAGTACAACAATATATGTATTTACAAAAAACAGATTATAACAATACAGGTGTTTTTTTTTTTTAAGAAGAAAGATAAATTGGGCCAAATCTGATCCAACACTGAGTAGGAAATATAAACAAAGAGGTAATTAATAGAGGTCTGGTCTCTGTGTAAAAATGAAATGGACATAAATGAGAACAATTTCTCATATGACAAAGACACTAAAAGGGAGAAAAGAATGAAAAACTGCTTCAAAGACCCATGACTTTGTAACTAAAATGGGCTATGAGGGATCTCTATCAAGCAATCTGGCTTAAAGCTCTAACGGCTTTATTCATATAGAAGGGCTGCGTTCATGTTGGGAGACGTGTTACAAACAAAATACCCAATACTGCAGAATTTTAAAAGCTTGTGTAACTGTAAGGCCTCAACGTTTTACACAAGGCAAGGAGTAATTGCTGTCTTTTGTTTATTTTTAGATAAAATAATGGAGCCAAAGAACTCCTCTTCATGACATTTTCACAGAACACACTGTTTAAAATGCACATCATTTTGTTTGTCAAGGTAATTTATTTGTTAAGAATACTATAAAAGTCTATTTAAATCATTTCCTGTCTCCCAGTGAAGTGAAAGACATCTCTAAGGGGATTTCAGTGTATCCTTTGGAGTGTGTGTGTTTTGTATTTTTGTATTTTCCCAGGCAGAGATGGAGACAGTGACTCAATTAATACATTATGCTTATCCTCTCATGGTTGCTTTCTTGGTTTTGGTGATCATTTGTAATACATGAAAATTGTTTGCTCAATTCTCTCAGGCTGGTGCTTATTAAATAACAGCCTCTGTCTACCCTGTGTTGTTTTTGTAGTTCAGTTATGCATAATGAAGGCTCCAGTGACCTTCAAAAACTAATTTAACCCCTCATCCCTATTTATTTCTGCTACCACTAAAAGAGAAAGAAATTTTGACAGTGATAAAAGAAAGTTCATGCCATCTTTATGTAGGAATGAAGATATTTAGGTATTTCCAAGATGAAGAACTTTCAAATAACCAAGACACAGGACTGGGACACCTGAATTCTACCTTCTTAAGTGCACTGTTATGCATTCTTGACGAAGGAACTCAAAACACCTTGATACTCATGGTATTAACAGTCTTATCTCTACATATTTACTTTAGTTCTTATAGATTCATATACAACTGTAAAAATCATACAGTACAAGTTATCATTTATACTCTTTAGTTAGGTTCTTCCAATGGTAATGCTACACTTGTGCAATGTTACTATAAAGTATCACAACCAAAATATTGACATCGAAATGATCATGGATCCCAGTGACATTTATACAGTTTTCTAGTCTGCATTCATGCATGTGTGTAACTAGTTATATATCATTTTACCATGGGTGGGTTTGTGTAGCTACCACTACATGCAAGGCACTAAAAATTTCAATTTTCTCCCCTGTTGTTCTTTAGAACCCAAACCCACCTTTCCTCTGCCCCAACCCTGGATAATCCTCAGTTTGTTTTGTAAATAGGTTTTTGTACATCTGGAATAAATGCCTAGGGTACAGCTGCTGGAAAATAAGTAATTGCATATTTAATTTGCAAGAAATCTCCACGCTTTTTTTCATACTACAATTTTCATTCCCATACTATCTGAGTAATGTAGTCTTTTTACATAATTTTCAGCATTTAGTGTTACCATTTTTTAAATTGCAACTATTCTGATAGGCTAATAGTGATATCTCTTTGAGCTTTTCATTTCCACTTATGTGTTGACTAATGAAATTACACATCTTTTCTTGTGCTTGTTATCCACACAGTCTCTTATTAAAGTCTATTTATATGTTTGCCAGTTGTCTAATTGGATTAGTTGTTTTCTCACTGTTGAATTTTGAGGGTTCCTTGTGTAGTCAAGATATTATTCCTTAGCTGGGTATGTGGCTTGCAAATCTCTCTCCCGGTCTGTAGTTTCATTTGATACAGTAGGGCCAATTGTTGTTATTTCTTTTTATGGATCAACTCTTGGAATTCTGTACCTTCTTCTAGGTCTAAAATATTTATTCCTATTCTTTTATGTTAAAAGTTCTCTAGTTTTATGTTTTACGTTCCATGACCTATTTTGTTAACTTTTATATAAAGTGAGAGATTATTTGATGAAAAAGTCACCTTATCTCCATTCAATTGCTTTTGAACCTTTGTCCAAAAAAAGGTGAGCATGTTTGTTTGAGCTTATTGCTATTTCTCTATTCTGTTCCATTGATCTATATGCTTATTGTATAATAGCAACACTATGTTGTCTACTGTGGGTAGTAAGATTTTATGTCAGTTACACAAATACCTCAAAATGTGTTCTGGTTCCCTTTGATAGTCAACAAATTCACTCTACTTGATTTAACTCTGGTAACTGTGTGGAAGATTCTTTTAGGGTCCAGAATACTATTTTGTTTAAAATTTCATGGAAATTTGCAAAATGTGTGTGTCTAACTGTTATTAAGTGAACTATTTCAAATATGTCAACTGAAATCATGTGGTTGATTGTGTTAAATTATCTGCATTCTTGATGATGTTCTGATTAGCAGTTCCAGCAATTGCTGAAAGTACAGCGCTACGTTCTTCAAATACATTGTGGATTTATGTTTCTCTAACGGTTCTGTCACTCTTTGTTTCAAGCATTTTGAGACTCCTTTGTTTTGTGCCTCCATATTTAAGATCTTTATGCCTTTGGTGGTGGGTTGATCACTTTTTTTGATTCCTGCTTTATTTGGATGTCTTCTTTCATCCTGGTGCTTTTCAAACTAATTATGCTATTAAATCTAAAGTAAGTTTCCTCTAAATAGTACTATTGTGGGGACATGTTTCATAATTTTAAAAGTTTATTCTGTAAATCTCTGCCTTTAGATGAACGCACTTACATTTTCATTGGTATATCCATGCATTTCACTTTAGTTTTTTGTTTCCTCCGTGTGTGCCCTCCTTATCTTACATTACCTGACCATTTCTAAGATTCTGTCTTGGCTTTGAATGGTGTTTTTTAGTGTATTTCTTTTTTTTTTAAACAGAAAAAAGTAAAAGTAACAAAGAAACGGAGTTTCAAAACAGGCTAGTAGGAGAGTAACAATAATTAATACACTGCATATTCTCACAATCACAGTAGTGTTCAGAATACAAGATATAGGTTCAGTGTATTTCTTACAGTTTTCACATCGGTAGTACATGTGTGTCACTGATCACTCTAGTGCTAAAGATACTCTACTATTTCCATTTAGGTACCATCAGCTTTTCTCTATAAAGGTTATTTCCTTGAACATCACACTATGTTTGAATTTTTGCTTTATTTATAACATATGATTATTATAAAGTTCAAGAGGAAAAGGAAGAAAGAGTGTTGTGTGTACCTGTACTTCCCATCTCTTCCTCCTTCCCGAGGCTCCCAGACTCCTCCCTTCCTTTCTGTTCGAAAAGTTTCCCTTAGACATTCTTTAAGAGAAGATATACTAATTCTATGTCCTTTTCATTTTCCATCATCTGAAAAAGTCTACCCTTTGCTTCGAATTCTTGAAGTCTGCTTTTACTGAGCATAGAGTATATAGTTGATAACTGTTCGATTCAGTGCTTTTGGCCCCTCATTTCAGTTGAGGAAAGCACTCTCTCAGGAATGGGTGTTCCCACAGGAAAAGCATTGTTTCTATTTGGCTGCCATACACATTTTTTCATTGCCTTTAGTTTCACAAGTGTAACTGCGATGAACTTTAGCACGCATTTCTTTGAGTTTTTGCTGTTTAAGGTGACTTGTTAAGTTTGTGAATTCATCTTTCACCACACTGGGGAAAGTTAGGGCCATTATTCTTTGTATATTCTATCAGCTTTCCTTTTTCTCTCCTAGAGACTTCTGATAACACAAATATAAATATTTTAGTTTTTTTCAAAAGTCCTTGATACCTTTATTTGTTTTACACTCTCTATTTTTGCTATTGTTTTGGTTGGGGTAAAATAATCTATTCTCATTTACAGGTTGTACTTTCTGTGTGGCAGTTGATCTGTCTTGTCAACTTGACTGAGTTGAGAGCCTCCCAGGAAATTACCAAAACGTACTTCTGAGCATGTCTGAGTAAGTCATGGAGGCATGACCTTGGGCATGTCATTCTTCTAAAAGCCTTACATGACTTTGCTATGTTTTGAGTTTTTCTCAACATTTGCTTTTTTCAGTTCTTTTGCTAATTTTCATTCTTGCTCCAAATATTTAAAAAGCGGTAGATACCAGAAAGTAAGAAGTTTCCCTTCACTTATGGGTGATCTTACAAGCGTTCATATTTTCAAATAGTATCTATATGCTCCAATTTATATTTTCAGCCTCAGTCATATTTCCAATGGCTTGCTCAACAACTCATTGGTATATTTAGGACTGCCCCATTGTCTTAATTGCTTAAATAAAAAAGATCAGTAATCTTCTTTTTTTTTTTGTACTGAGAATTCAACTCAAGACTTACCAGGCAGGCACTTGTGCCACTGAACTATATCGCTGGCCCACCCATCACATCTCATTGATTTTACCTTCAAATACATTTAGATTTCAACTACATCACTGCTTCAAAATCCAAACCACTGCTAACCATTGTCTGGGTTGCTGAACTAACCTTATATTTTTCTTCTTGTTTCAGTACATATTGCCCTCCAACACTTTATCTACATAATAAAAGGTGTTATTGTTTCTAATACAAAACAGGTATGTGTTTTCTATACTTAGACTCCTCTAATGTACAGAGATTTCCCTTCTCATTCAAGAAGTAGAAGTGAATAGTTTTAGTCTACCTTACAACAGACTTAGTGGTGACTCCTGGCATCACATTTTCACCAATTTTCCTCCTTCCTCACCATTTTTGCAGGAGGAACATGCTCCCACATTCACACCCTTCTGTTTGATGCTCTTTCTGCCTAGGATCTTCTTGTGAAAGATATTCATATGGGTTACTACCTCGTCATCTTCAAGTATCACTTCAAATGTTATCTATCATGAAGTTTCCCCCATTGTTCTGTATAGTTACCTGCTCACATTCATTACTCCATCTCCCCTACCCTGCTGCAATTTTACCCACAGTATATAACATCAACTGTATTACATAGCTGTCACCTAAGTCTTTTCGATATTGCAACAGTACTATGAAACCAGGCATTTTCCTTGTCTGGTTCATATTCTACACTTATGGTATGCAGAAGAGTTGGACGAACATGGAAGTCAGCAGCTACTCCAAGTCCCTTACACTGTTTCAGTCATTGTGGTCCTTGCAGACAGGCACTGCTGAAAACCCACATTTCTTTTCCAAAGCTACATTACTAATCACAGAATATCTTCATGGATCAATGTAATGAAAGTAATACATAATTTATTTCCTCCACAAATTACCTTTCCTTTCAATACCACTAATTCATTTCTGGCTGCTTATTTTATTTCCTACCAGAGAATGCATTTTATTCATGTATTTCACAAATATTGTTGAGAGTTTACTGCGTACCAAGCAATGTTCTGTGAATTTCTTTCTAAGTGGAGTGCTCTATACATTTTCCTTGGCAAGTGTCTATGAGGTCAATGTTTCTCTGAAACATTAGTACTTGCCTCATACCCTATTGTTGGAAGGCACTTTCAGTAGGGGAAAAGAATCATTTCTAACCCATAGAATATGATGAAAATAGATGCTTTCTTTTCAGTAACCTTGACAGCCTGACACTTCCTGTCTCCACCGTTAAGTAAACTCCTAGAAACATTATTTGTCTTCATATCCAAGTGGACATTAATTAAAACATCACTAGTTTTATTTTTAAACACCAAAATCATTAAATAACCCCAATATTAGGACTGACAGGTTTAGAAATCATTAGAAGTAAGTAAGTGAGGAAACACTGTGTATGAGAAAGTAAAGGGGAAATCGAGTCAAAAGTAAAAAGCAGGCACTTCTTCATAATAGCTCTCAGTCACTGGTTACATGCACCTGGGATCATTTGAGTCTATGTTCTTAGCAGCTTAGCTATCAGGTAACCATGCTACCTGCTGGCTTTCTGATGCACAAAAACTGAACTGTGCTTGCAAAGCCATTTCTGAAGACAATTTTTCCCCTAGGTTATAAACAGGGAGTAGATGAAGTTATAACTTTTATTGAACTCCATACATTAGTTGGTTTGTTGTTAATGAATGCATTAAAATTAATAACATTGTCTGACTGAGATACTGTCACATGCAAGGCTCTCTCTTAGCCATCTGCAGTGGTAAAAACGTTTCCCTCTGTTATATGCTTGAGTTCAGATGTAAGTGTGTGCATGTGTGATTGGGTGCTGGAGTTTGTAACATCCTGAGAATATAAAGTTATGGGAATTTATTTTGCTCTACCCAATACCAGAAAAATTTTATGTCCCACTTCAAGTACAAATGGATTCTATGATGTACTCCATTGTTTATAAACAACAATGCAAGCATACATCTTGAATTTCATGTAGAAGAGCACAAGTGCTAGAGAGAAAAATGAGTTCATTCATTCACTCATCCAAAAACTGTTTCTTGAGACTACTAGGCTCCAGTCCAGCTGGAGAGTCAGCAGAAATGAGATGCTGTAATATTTAACTGATTATATCAATTTGAATAAGAAAGGCCCAATTAAATTGGATCAGCATAGTTCTGGGGTGGGTGAAGTGATTTACTGAAGACAAAAACCCACCCTGGTTGTGAATGATAGAACCAACAGGCTTATCGCCTGAATGAAATAAAAGGAAGCCAAAGCAGGAAGGTTCACTTGCGTTTTCATAGAGGAGCTTGTCATGGTTTCTGTCTAGATGTCCCCCAAAACATCCTACAGGTCATAGGGACTTTTTCAGAGGTGGCTGCATTTAGAGGGTGTGATGCTAGGATTAAGGGTATGTGATTAGTAAATCAGTCCACTGATTGGCTTGACATAGTTCTGTTAAGGGTGTGAGTGCTACACATTTCCTAGGGCAGGTAGACTGCATACAGTATAAGGGACAGAAATAGTCTTCTTCCCTGATTGCTTTGCTACAATCTGACTGCCATGAACTGTTCTCCTCTGCTAAGCCACCCTGCTTTGAAGCCAGCTGACCCGTGGATTGAAAGCTCTACAAACTGTGAGCTAACAAAATCTGTCCTCCTTTAACTTTGGGTGTCTGGATATTTTGCCTCAGCAAAGAGAAAAGTAACTAACACAGGATTTGGTACTATAGAAGTGAGTTCATGGCTGTGACTATATGTAACCATGTGGTTCAGAAGCCTCTGGAACTGGCTTGGGGGAAGAACTTGGAAAGGTTCAGAGATGACAGTTGAAAAAGCAGTACTGGAATGCCTTAGACCAGGCTCAGGAGGTTTTTGCTGGGAAGAAGGAATGCATTGGCTGCTGGACTCCAGATGCTATGTGTTAGCCCTTGGCAGAAAGTTTGTTTATATTTTGCTTGTGTCCAGAGATTTTGCCTGAGGCTGAGGTTAAGTGTGGCAGACTAATTAATCTGGCAGAAGAGATTTCAAGACAGTCTAATGTTGAGGTTGTGGCATGGCTACTGTTGGCAGCTTTTAACCAGATGTTGAGAAGCAAGAACAAAGACCATAGCAGAACGATTTAAAGCTTTTTAAATTTGGTCAGAAAGGAAGCTCCAGCAAAACTATGGTCTGCAAAGATAGAGCAGAGATCTTGATGGCTGAGAAGGAATGGGAGACTAGAAAAGATGGCAGGCTCCACCCTTTGCAACCTCAAAATTGCAAAGATGAAAGACTTTAAGAAGAAAGCCCCCAAGTACCATATTCCACAATATCAGTCACCTAGAGCATTTGTTCCTCGGAATTAGACTCAGAGTGCTCAGTGATTCAGGCTCTCAACCCCTACAGACAAGAGAGAGGGAAGCCTGCCGACTGCTTCACCTGGCAGCAGACCTTGGAATCACCCATGTTGTGCTGGATTTAGGCGCATGCAGAATGCAAGAGTTATGGGGTTAAAAGGCTTCCATCCAAAAATCAGAAGAAGGCTTGGGGAGGCCAGGCAGTGTATCTCTGGGAGGGCAGTGGATGAATCTGTGAGTATGAAGCCAAAGGTTCAGTGAAGAACCCAGAAATTTGGAGAAGCCAGGAATGTGAATCATCTGAGGAAACCTACAAGGAGTTTGCAGAGCAGGTCCGAGAGAAAAGCCGTGGGAACTACAACCACCGGCAGTTCTGTAGCGGTGGAGCCACCCAGACCCTTTGGAGTTCACATCTTGACACAGAGTGCCACGGATGCTGCATATGGGAGTACAGCACTTAGTGATTGCCTGGCTGGACTGTGGACTTACTTTGGTCCCATTCCTTTGTTTCCCCCATTTATAACTGTTGGAATGGAAATTTCTATCTTATGCCACTGAATCACAGCTAAGAGTTTGCCTTCACTCTCAGAGGAGACTCGGGACTTGGACTTTTCAACAGTGCTGAAAACTCTTGGCAATTCTTGGAGATGGACTAACTGCCTTTCGCACAAAGGGATGTGCATGAGTCTTTGGAGGACCAAGGTTGGCATGCTGTGGTTTAGACTCAGGGGAGTTTTCAGAGGTGGCTGAATCTAGAGTGTGTGATGCTGGAAATAAGAGTCACTAAATCAACCCACTGACTGGTTTGGCATAGTTCTGGTTAAGATTAAGGGTGTGAGAGCTACACCCACCCTAGGGCAAGTAGCCTGCATACAATGTAAGGGACAGAAAGAGGCTTGGTCCCCCTCCCCTTGTTGGTTTTACTATCTTCTGCTGCCATGAACTCTAGCCCCTCTGCCATGTGCCACCCTGCCTTGGAGCCAGCTGATTGTGGACTGAGAGCTCAACAAACTGTGAGCTAAATAAACCTTTCCCCTTTAATTCTGGGTATCTGTGTATTGTGTCTCAGCAAGGAAAACAGTAACTAAAACAGAGCCCTTGTCTTCACCTTCACCTTTGACATCATCTCCTGACCTCCATCTCAGACTCTTCAGTCTCCTGCCAGGGACTCACACGGGACACTACAGTGAGCTCCAGGCCTTTGACTATACCCTTCAGCTCTCCATCACAGACAGCCCTTACGCAGATTTCCACACCTGACTCGGGTGGCTACTGTAAGCCAATTTTTTGTTTATTGTTTGGTTAGTTGTTTTACTTATTCATTTTTTTGACACAGGGTCTCGCAATGTAGTTCAGGCTGGCCTCAAACTCACAGCAATTCTCTTGCCTCATCTTCCCAAGTTCCGGGATCACAGGTACGGACCACCACACCTGGCTGTAAATGAATCTTGTAAATTCATCTACATTTATGTATTTTGCATTAAGTCTGTTTCTCTAGTAAGCACTGATTTACACAGATGTATTTCCCAACTTTTTACATCATGTATTCCAAAGGATTATTAGACTGTAAATAAAGCAACAAATAAAAAATACTTGTAGAGTGGCAAAAATGAAGCAAGCACATAGTAGGTACAGATTAGTAAGAAGAGGATCTTTTACCTCACTGACTGGAAAAGAATTTTCCAGTGGTCTTTGCAAAACATGCCCAGGAGCAGTGTGAACTGTCTCTGCAAGATCATTGCCAGTCCCTGACTGACCTACTACAAAACAACTGTTACATTTTAAAATAGTTTTACTATTTAAGTCTAATTTATCTAACATTTGAGTGTGAAAATATAAATATCAAACATATCTTTTAAATGTAAATATAAACAAGATTTTTTGTGTCATTAAGAACAAATTCTTTATTATCAATTTATGATGTTTACTTCTTCGTAAAATTAAGTGCTGTAATTTTTTACAGAGAAAAAGTATTTAAATCTTTAATTATCTGGAATGTATTTTGTTTCAAGGAAAAGTATATAATTATCCCCTTCTTTTATATATGTGTTTTATACTTTTTGGTGATGCTGTCTTTATCACAGCTCAAATTTTTGTGAAAATATTCTAAGATCTGTTTCAATAGGTTTTATTTTTATACTTATAAATAAACTTGTCTACTTCTCTGGATTATCTTTCACCATTTTGCTGTCAGTATTATACCACTCTGTATGATGAAATGAAAGGGGTTCTTTATTCTTCTAATCCTTGGGAAAATTCCTAAAATGGAGAAATTTTTTCTTTGGTATTTAAAAATAAGCTTGTCAGTAGTCTAACAAGACACTTCTCTGAATGAAATTATTTTGTATATATTATTTTGTATATATTTGTCCGTCACGTTTAAGCTCTACCTCCCACAAAGTCTTGGGGCATGGAGGCAGGGGAGCCGAATTCCCTGCCGTGGTCTCACACGGATGGCCCCTCTCCTCTCAGAAGAGTGCACATTTCCATCTGAAACCCGCCCGCATTCCCTTTGCTGTTCACATTTCTACCGGCGTTCTCGTTTTTTCACCCCTCCCCAGCATCACCCAGTCAGCTCCATGTGCAACAGATTCGGATTTTTCCAGGCCACTCCTCCAGGCTTCTTCAAATTTTCACTGTAAACCAATCGCAAATGTTTCTCCCTATCATCTGGTCCCAATTTTCTGCCACAGTGAGCTCTGTCACTGTAATACCTGAGATAACCAGCTGCTGAAGCGAAGCCTCTTTTGGCTCGGGCTTCTGGAAGCTCCAGCCTGTGTCTGTCGGACCCGTGGCCGTGGGGCTGTGGTGAAGCAGCATCAGGGCAGGAAGGCATTGTGCACTGCCGCGCCAAACCACACACTCTGTCCCCAGGAAGCAGATGAGAGGAAGATGGGAAGTTGGGCCCCACAAACCCTTTCCTTCCTGGGAAGGAAAGAAGAGATAAAGACAGGTAGAAAGACACAAGGAAATGTGTCATTTTAAAATTGTACTTAAAAAACTAAAAACCTGCGGGTTGAGGACACAAAGCTACCCAAATTGTAATGTTTTTTTCTCTTCCAGGAAACTCACTCCAAAACTTGTTGAGAGTCTTAAAAATATGATGCGTCTATACATTAGATCCCCTGCTTTTCTTCCTTAAATGGGGCTCTATACCACTTTCCCTGTAATGTGAGCCCGCACCTCTCCTCCATGCTATAGATTCTAATATTCCAGACTTCCGCCCCAAGGAAATAGCGCTCTTTGTTGTATACTATACCTCTAAATTTCAAGCACATGCAAATGGTGTCTATTCTAACCTAACCTGACAGACACCAGTCATACACATCCTACGGCATCAATCTTGCAGGCATTTCTCAAAAAAAACAGTCAGGAGTTCAAAGCTCCCAATTCAGATCCTACTGTGTCTTGTCCTATGAGTATCCACATTCTCTTTTGATTATGTATTTCTTTCTGTCTAATGAATCTGTTTATGCCTCTCATTAACACATCCGGAAATGCTTCTCTGTAACAAGAGCCAACTCTACGGGTGGGAGTGAGCTGAGGTCTCCTTCTCCTCTTGGAAGGATGTTTTCAGATTCCATCCAGTGACACTCCCACTAAGCCTTACCTCTCAGAGCTTCTATCACCTCCTGTGATGGTTTATTGATTGTGTTAACTTGAGTAAGAAAAGCTCGACTAAATTGGCTCACCAATTCCACACCCTAGAGCGTGGAAGACCCACTTAGCACTTGTTGTCTGGCTGGTATAAAGGGAAACTGAAGAAGGGCGGATCTGCTTCTGTTTCATGGAGGAGCTCCAGTCTTAGTGCTCATCTTGGCTGTGGTCTCCTGGCTTCCAGCACAGGCTCTTCAGCTTTTGGCACTGATCCTCCAGCCGTTCATGGCACACCCGTCAGTCTCCTGACACCGACTCACACAGGACACCACAGGGGGCTCCAGACCTTCGACTGGATCCTACAGTCTCCAGCATGCAGGCAGACCCTCTGCACTTCTCCAAGTCCAACTCTGTGGATGGCCATTGTGAGCCAATCTCACAACTTCTTTATATTTGTGTATCTTGTGTTGTATCTGTTCCTCTAGTAAACACTGACTGATACACTTCCCAGTAGCTTTATCTTGCATACCAGACCTTTAATACTTTTGGGCTTTTGGGGGGACTTGCAAGATTCAAATCAAATTAATATGTGAGCCAAAGATTGTATACGTATTATTCCTGATCACTTTTACTGTATTGGCCAGTGTTGTTTTAAAAATCTAGGTTTCAAACACCTATCACTAAATAAATAAGTAAATAAAAGCTCAAATACAGTGTACTCATGGATTTCTTCTCCTGCCTCTGGAATAAGTCCAGTTCACCTGCATTCTAACATTATACTTTTATTTCTTCTGTATCTTCCAAATTATAAGTTCAATGCATATATTAAAAATATCCATTTCTGACTGCCATATTCTTCATCTCCAATATCTACCACATGACTGATGGAAGCAGTTCATTCATTTATTAAACACATTTTTTTTAAAGTCTACTACATGTTTAACACCATTTTAGATGCCAATATCATACATTATACTAGATGTCTGTTTCTGGATATTCATGAATGGTCTCACAGAGCTTCTATTCCAGTAGAGAAAAGCAAGAAATAAATCTAAAATCATGCAAATTATTTAATGAAAATAAGACAAGGCAGTGTGCACACTGGAGACCCAGGGCACAGCTGCTGCCAATATTCAAGCAAATCTAATTCAGACTATGAACTGAAAGGTGAGGCTGAAGTGAAGAGAAGACAGTGGCCATGTGAAGAACGAGAAAAGAACTGCCCCAAGAGCAGGAGGAATAAAAGAAGGTACCCTAATATTCACCTAAGTTTTCCTTTGACAAACAGCAAACAGGACAAGAGAGCTGGTGGATTCTCACAAAGGCCAAGAGTGGGAAGTGATAAAAACTAAGCAGAACAGCAAAGCACGCCGGGGAGCTCCGAGCGTGGACAGGACAGGGAGGCGGGGCAGGAGGCGGGGCCAGAGCAGAGCTGAAATGGGAAGCGGAAGCGCAGCGGAGGATGGGAGTCCCCTCCAAGCAGTGATTTTTCTGCTAATAAATTCTATACCCTCTTCAGAGAATTTACTTGCACTAGATCATTTAATTCTCCAACATTGGGATTATCATTAAATGTAATAAATAAGGAGCTGGAAATTCCGAGTTTAACAGTTGTCCAATGGTTGAATATATCCTATGTGGTAAAGGTTTGGTCTTATCCTTGCTGAAATCCAAAGTCAGTGTGCTTAACCACCACTTCTAAGAAGAGTGGCATTTAGAACAACAGATCGACTTACAATAATTAAAGCCCATAAGAAATACCATACAATTTGACTTCTTTGCTTCCTTAAAAAAGTATTTTCTCTGACTTAATTTATTAGTTCTTCATCCTTCCTCATGAGGCACAGCATCAGAATGTTTATCTCTCACCTTCAATTCAAGCAAGAAGACACATTTATACTTAGTTGGCGAGTGACTACCACAGCAAGCTGTACCTGGCACAGGTTGGTAAATCTAAGCCCAAACTTGAGTTGGCTCCATCTACAGCTGCTCCATAAATCACTGTTTGCTGACTCTGTCCCTATCAAACATCTCCAAATGTACACAGGTTAACGGAAGCTAGGCCTTAGCCTTGTTTCTTAGATTTTAAAAGAAGTATGACTTTGCTTATAGGTTTTAGCAAAATATTTTCAGTCAACATGTTCAATAAGAACACATACAATGAAACTGATGACCAATAGCCCAAATTTCCTTTTGCCACTTTCCATTTCTCTTGTTTGATTATCACTTTACCCCCCATTTGGACCAGTCTGACTATTTTCTTTGTGATGGATTTGCCTTGTGATGACTAAGGGAAGTGTGTGATATTTTTGGAAACTGATGAAAGAGAATGTGTCTCCACTACTCTTAGACTTCCACTGTGCAGCCATGTTGCTTTCTTGTTTGTAAAAAAAGTTCTGAGTAAATAATCTTTATTACTTTTTAACTGAGTACATGTTAGACTTAGGGGTCAGTGTAATTACATATCATCAGTACTACTTTTCATTTAGTGTCCCAAGGTACATATGTTGGGCACTGTTATTCAAAAGAGAACACTGAATTTCTCAAGGCCCATCATTTATTTTACAATGAAACAAATTACCCATTTTGCTGCAGAATACAAGAAAACAAGTCAGTTAATTGATCATAAAACTCAGCTCAAAACCAAAATCATAAATTAGTCTAATTTTTGTTTGTCTGTGAAATATCACATGCACTGTACTGGTCTTAGCTTTAACACAGCTCTGTGGATTACTCTCATTTTAATTCAGGGACTGTCATCAGTATCAGTGAGTTTATACTTGTGAAGCTGCTTCTGCTAAATCCCACTGAACCTGGAACAGGCTCCAGACTAATGGGGTGGTGGTGGACAAGAAACAAAACAGTTCCCATGAGCCCTCTAAAGATACCCATTTGTAAGTCATTCATACTCACAGCCACTCGTCTCACCGTTTATTTTCCAAGCCTGTATTCCAGTGGGCCATGTGTTCCCACTTAAAGTGGCATGTTAGCACTTTAGTTTCCAGTTGCTTGCTTGCTCTTCATTTTTAATAGTTTATATATTTCACTCAGTATATCATTTTTGGAAGAATTTGAAAGAAAATATAGTCATGCTGTAATCACCACCATTAGTTTTAGCAGACCTATTAGGTACAAAGGGACTCTCTGACTCACTTGTTTTATGTGGTTCATGTTTTTGACAACACTTCATTGAAACATGTCTTCCTATATGGTAAGTACTGTTCCTTGTAGTGAATTCTGAGCAATGACTCTACCACCAACAGGAAAATGTAAAAGTATATGCATATTTTCCACCTAGCTTAAATGTGTTGAAAATTCTAGTTTAAAATATTCAGTTGATCTTAAGTTGAGTGAAAAAATAAAAGAACCCACATGGAAATCTGAGAGCCAAGAGCAGTGCTTTTTCCCTCCAAATGAAATCAAAGAGGTAAATCCTGATCGAATCAGGAGATGATTTTTGAATGATAGGGACTCTGGGATCCCGCTCTCATCAGACTATTTCTCATCATCTCACTTCAACTACAGAGTTGAGCAAAAGAGATTGCGAGAAAACATTGACTTCACAATCTTTCTGACACTGAGTCTACTTGACAACATCAAGTTCAGCTGAAAGGGACATTGGTCCAATTCACAGGCTGCATTCAGAACATCTCCCCTGCTCCTAAGCACCCGCTCACCTTGAGTGGTGACACCACCAACAACTTTCTGACTTCTGTCACTCAAATACATCATGGAGATCTCAACAAAACGAGAATTTCTATTTCTCTTTCTGAGCAGTTGGACTGGATTCAGTTGGATTGGATGCAGTTTGGATTCAAACAATAGTTTCAAAGCTGAAAACCAAGGAGGAGAATAAAAGCACTGGATATTCCAATGTAGGGAAGTCCTGCTGCCCTCTTTTCTCTGGGCTTCTCTCCTCAACTGTTTCCCCACTGCTCCTAGATACTGCTCGCAATGGCCAGTGGAATCCAATCACGCATGTTAATGATTGCCAAGTGATAAACCTAAGAACAAGTAATGGAGATTTTCTTTCCTAAGTGCTCACAAATGAGGAGGAAATTGGAAAGATGGAAGTTACAAGTAGTTTTCAGTGTAAAATAATGATCAAAATCTCTTCATCAGGCTCTTTGAACTTATCCCAAGTATGAGAGTCCATAAAAGTTATGTAGGTTAAGGAAAAAAGACATGCTCTAGATTGGTCTCTTGAAACATACACAGATAGTAAGCCTTTAGGAATGTCCTCTCCAATTATGAGAGGCAGCAATGCATATGTAAGCAAGTGAAAACAGACGCCAGTCCAGTCCTCAAGAGATTTTAGTACATTTGTAAGATGGATTCAATGTAATTTTCCCATAAAATGAATACATGGGAAGTGATTTTTCCAAGAACACACAGTGAGACAGTAGATGGAGAGTCTAAGAACTGGACCAGATGTCACAGCACATCAAATCTGTGCTTAGCTCTTTCACCCACGAACTGATATGGCTCAGATTGATTTACTCAATTTCTAATCCTTTGATAAAAATAATGCTTCCTGCTTATTTTTAGAATCATCTGCTCAAACATTTTAGCTGTGTTTCTTTCCATCATAGTTAAACCACAGAAAAGTTAAACTTTGCATCAGAGTAACATGACATCCATTTAACATGAAGAAAAGAAATAATCAAGTTGAGACTGCTGTAATACAAGATCAAATACTGGCAAACAGCATGAGCACTGGACTCATGTTCTCCTACCTAAAGGGACATTTAGATATTTACAGTGAACATAGCTTCCAAATATTCCCTTCAACATTCAATTTATTTGCAAGCCAAGGCATGGGCAGATGTTCTCCTAAGATGTGATGAGCTGACAAATCAAAGAAATATTAACATCCCTGTGAAATCACCACAATTTCTCCAACCTCTAACCTTGGGATTATGAAGTCCTCCAATAGCACTGGTATTTAACTTGATTAATCCATGTCAAGGGTATGGTGGTGCATGAACAACCCAGGCTGACCCAGTAACAGCTGCCTTGAGGGCAGAATAGTACCCTGAGATTAAACCAGAGCTAACTTAAACACACCACCTTTAAAATATGGTGGTAAGTAGTAAAGGGCTAGGACTTAGATCATATAGAAGTGGAGACTCCAGGAGATAATTGGAACATGGGGTGCTATAAGGGTCAGTGAATCAATCAATGATGTTTATAGCTGAATATATGAAAAGGTGGGGTTCAGTTAAGGGGGCAGACCACTAAGGCTGTGCCTCTGAATGGTTTATTTCTCTCTGGATCCTCCCTTCTCTCTTTGCTTCCTGGGTGCCATCAGTTGAGAAGCTTTTCTCCACCACGACTTTCTGTCGTGCCATTTCTGCTTTGGAGTGATGGACTAAATCACACGCTGAGCCCTCTGAAACCATGAGTCTAACTAAACTGTCATTCCTTTAACATGTGGAAGCCAAGATACTGTCTCGGCAGCCAAGAAGTAGCTAGTGCAGAACAACTCTCGCCAGGAAAGTGGGATCATGGCTATGACTATACCTGACCGTGTGGTTCAGAACTTTGAAAAGTTTTGGAATTAAAAGCTAGGGAAGACTTTAGAATTCTTTAAGCAGAGCTTGATAGGAAATTCTAGTGGGAGCTTGGAAGACAAGAATGTGGGCAGGCTCGGGACATTTCACATATGAATGAGGACTCTATTAAAATTGGACCTGGGGCCTTTTGTATTACATTCAGGCCTATAGCTTGTTTGGATTTTACCCAAATCCTAGGAATTTGTGTAAGGCTAAAATTAAAAGTGGTAGACAAATTGATACAGTGGAGAAAATTTCAAGGCAGCCCAATATCCAGGCTGCAGCATGTGTGCTCTTAGGTGTTTTTAGCCAGTTATATAGTGAGGATCTGGATCAAAAAACAGAGCCAAACCTGAGCGTGGGAATATAAACTAAGAGACATGAAGGAAATCTGTTCTAAAACAAAGAACAGATGGGACAAGGGAAAGGAGAAAAGAAAGAGACAAAAATGTATGTATGTATATATGAATATACATATATGCAGGAGAGCTAACATAGTTCTGCTATTGTATTATATCACTTAATGCTAAGGAATAATTGATGACGGGTTATTTGATCAATCTTGTATGTCTGTATGTGTTATCCTGAACACACACTTCGAAGATATCAATATGCAAAGCAGCAACTATTGGTGGTTTTTGTTGTTGTTGTTGTTATTGTTGTTTGCCTGTTTTGTTTTCTGTCTTTGATTTTTTTGTTTTTTGTGTTTTTTCTGTTGTTGAGAGGATTGTCTGACTAATTTTGCATGTCTGTATATGGGTTCATATATTTACACTTCGAAGATATCAATGGATAAAGCAATAACCACTGTTGAGACCATGTCACCTTGTCTATAGATTAGTTGTGATTGTACTATTTTTTATGCTAATTGGGGTCTGTTTGTTAATATGTTTTTGTACTTTTATTTAAAAAAAAAAAACAGAGCCAAAAGATGTGGAAAATTTGCAGTATTGCCAGAAAAGAATCACACCTAAAATTGGAACCAAGGGGAATACTATTGCTGAAAAGCACCATTAAAAAGAAGCCATGTACTTTGCACTGAGAAAGTAGAAAAGATGCCTTGAGAGCATCTCAAAAATTGGCCAGACTCCACCCACTACAGGCTCAAAAAAGGATACACACCTTCACAGATTTTGCTTTGAGAAGAGAGGTGTAAGGCACCCTTCTCACTCAGCACCATCTAGGGAAATGTTGACCCAGGTTTGGCCATCTAGGTACCCAGAGGCAACTGCATCCACAATCCAAGGAGACCCAGCTACTGTTCAAGCTGGCAGCAGACCTTGACATCATTCACATGGTGCTGGTTTTACTGGCATGCAAAATGCAAGAGTTATGATTCATTGAGGCTTCCGCGATGATTTTAGAAAGACAATGAGGCCAGGGGGAAAATGTGTGAAAAAATGTGTCAGTCTTTGTTGTGACAATAAAGCTAAAATTGCGGTGGAAACCCCAGGAAGTTGAAGATGGCAGGAGAGTAGAGGGTCTGCCTGAGGAAAACGACAAACAAGTAGAGCCAGCTGAAGAGCAGAGCCTCGTGGGCTGGAAACAAGTTCACATCTTGCTCCATTTACCCTCGGCGCAGGACACGGAGCTACAGGACTAAACTCTGCTGGGCTTTTGCCTTGCTTAGGTCTCAATTCTTTGGGTGTCCCTCTGGCTCCCTTTGCTGCTGTATACAGGAAGTGTTCGATCTTCTTTTTGATGTTTGCGGGTGCTGACAGCTAAGGATTTGTCTCAGGTCTCAAAAGAGATTTGAGACTTGGACTTTTGAGCAGTGCTAGAACTATTAAAACATCTGTGACTCTGAAAGGTGGACCAGATGCATTTTGCCTAAGAAGGTGGCCATAAGACTTTTGGGGGTCAGGAGAGGATGTTACAGTTTAGATCCACAAGGTCTCCCCATAGTCTTATGCGTTTGGAGATGGTGCTCCCAGAAAATGACGTGCATGGGGTGCTACACTGTTCAGTGATGAGCTTACACCTGCTAGCAGGGAGGCCCAGGTGGAGGAGGTGGGTTACTGAGGGCACGGCTTCAGAGGGTCTATTTCCTTTCTGGTTCCTACCTTTTCTCGCTCTCTGCTTCTGGCTGGTAAGGGTTCAGAAATTTTCCACCTCTGTGTCCTTTTATCATGCGTTTCTGCCTTAGAGCCATGGGTTGATTCATGGTCTGAATGGTCTGAAACCATTAGCTACAACAGACACCTCTTTTCAATTGCAGGTGTTTCGCACTTTCTCCAGCCACAGGAAAAGGATGAATACAGACCAGAAGGCTGTAGAGACAGAGCAACTAACTTTAGAGTCAAAGCTGGATGTCCGTAAATGTATGTATCACACAGCATCTTTCTCTGTGGTTGTTTACAACCCTATGCAGGGTCCAGGGAACATTGCAGAGCACGGTCATAAATAAGCAGATGCCTCCACGATATCTCTTTCTCTACTTTTTTTGTTAACATTAACAGGTATATGTCTGCCAAAATGCTCTTTTCTTGCTTCTAATAACTAGTGTGTTTATACATACAAAACAATACTGTATGATTTAAAAAAAACAAAAATGTATCCCAAAAGGCTTGTATGCTCATAAGCCTGATTATATTGTGAGGGTGTTCAGGACTTCATAGCCGAATGAACTACAGTGTTAAGAGGTGGCGCCTCCCGTGAGGAGTTAGGTGGCTGAGGTGCTCCTTGAAGGCTGCACCGGGACCGGAGTCTGTCCCGCTCTGCTTCCTGGGCGCCGTGAGTGGAACCGCGTTTCTCCCCTCCCCCTTCTGCCGCTGGTTCTGCAGCACCCCTGGTCCATCCGAGCGCGGGCTGTGGGCCCCGACACTCTGAGCCAAAACTCTTTCCCCCTTGCTTTTCTAAGGTATCTTTATAGTGATAAAAAGCTAACATAAATATCAAATGTGTTCTTATCACCACTTTTTTGGAAACTTCTTGGATGCAAAGATGCACCAGGCCTGTGCTGGCATTTCCTGGAAATTCTCTGGAAACCTAAAACCTACACAAAGTGAAAGAATGACAAGCACAGGCGGAGTGTGGCAGCACACACCTATAATCCCAGCAATCTGGAGGCTGAGGCAGGAGGATTGCTGCAAGCTTGGGCTACAGTGAGTTCATTATGAACGACAGAGTAAGTTCAGCCTGAACTACATAGCAAGACCTTGGCTCAAAAAAAAAAAAAAAACAAACAAAATATGAGAAGCACAGTGGCTGGAAGAATATTTAAAAGTTGTCCACAAAAAAAGAAAAGAAACCAAACATATCCAGATGTGTGAGGACAAAGTATTTGTAACCACAAATTAAAACAAGAGCAGCATGTACACACATGGCAGCGCGATTATGTAACCCTTCCACTTTAATAACAAGGATGATTTTAGAGTCAACATGATAAATATTTTAGAAGTCATTTACATTGGTTTTTACTTTTCTCATTTCTGCTTTTGTATACTGTTTCTCACATTAAAAACAAACACTTTTGAAATCGACCTGAACTGATTTCAAAAAGTTACCCAGGGTGTTATCTGGAAATTAAACTCACCAAGGAATTATAAAGATTTATAATGTCCCTCACTTTCAAATCATTCTCAGACTGCTAGAATTTAGCATTAATTATTAGCCAACAAATATTTAGTCACATTTTTGTATTCATTACTTGAAATATTTTTCTTCCAGGGTTGCCATAATCTAGTAGCTAAATATAATAAGCATTTATTTACTGAATTGAGAATAAACAATATTGAACACTTGTATAATAGATGCATAATTCTTTCTGAGTGCTGAAAGATTGTTTCTCATAGTAGCTCTAGGAAAGATAAACAATGTAAGGTCTGAGTTTCACTTGCCATAATATGGGCAGATCTGGCCCAGGAATACTTAGTGTTGTGTAATAGGATAGTATTCAGATTACAACTTCATTTTCATAGATATTTGAAAAATAAACCTATATAGGATTCAAATATCTTGAATCTATGTGTTTTTCCATAGGATTTTTATTAATTGTTTCTTTTCCTAGAGATAAGATCAAGGAACAATTTCACATGGCCATCAGATTCGTGAAATACTCATTCTGATAAATACATTTTGGAATTGAAGCCAAAAATTATTTTTCTCAAGTGATTTTAATCCCATATGTTGATCCTCCATTGTCATTTGATTTTTCAATACCATTTAGAATTCTTCTGTCTTTCATATGCATATCTAATGAAACACAGGTATTTCTTCTCTGTTAACTAATACTTAGCATGTTTCCCATTAGTAACAATTTCTTCCATGGCATAGGACAAAGAATTCCAGATTGATTAATTAATTGTTTTTTTGAGACAGTGTCTTACCATGTAGTCTAGACTGGCCTCAAACTCACTGGATAGCCTAAATTGGCCTCACAGTTACAATGACCCTCCTGCCTCAGCCTCCCAAGTGCTGAGATTACAGGTATACAACACCGTGCCAAGCTCTGCACTGTTTAAAAAATAAAACTGTACTAGGATATTTGAGGATAAATACTCCTACATTGTAATGTAAATTTCTGAATTTTGTAACCATAAAATCAACCTCCCGCAGCTTCTCAGTATTTTATTTTAAATGGCATTCTAGCCTAAAGAAGTTTTAAAACCTACCTAGAAATTGTAACTAAATTACTGTAATCACTTGAATTTCTCCTGTGGCTCACTTGGTACTGATCAAATTATACAACCACTTTTTTCACATCATATCTCAGTCTGAGTCCCATGAACATGCACAGGGAGTTATGTGCAAAGATTTCTTAGGGAAAGCCCTCAGGAGTTACATCTGTTAGGGAGTGAAAATGGCAAGACCAGGGGAAGAGCTGATACACAACATGGCTGCAACTGGACCCTGGACCAGTCAGTCCTCCAAGGAGTTCTGGTCCTCAGAAGGTCCTGGAGGCTTGTCCCATGTGACTCGCCATAGACAGACCCTTGCTGGGTTTAAAAAGGTGGGAATATGAACAAGGCAGTTGCTTGCAGTTGAACAGTTCTCAGGGAGAGATGTTACTGTGAGCCTTTAGCAGTTGCTATTCCCAGAAACTAGAGAAGGGGTACAAGGCCCCTCAATCAAGGCCAGGCACCACAGTCCCGGCCATTCCATTTTGGATAAAATTCTGTTCTATAGACTGAATTACCCATGTAGGACTTGGGAAAACACAAGATAAGGCTATGACATTTCCGTCTTTTGTTCTCAGAATATCTACATTCTCTACTTATAAAATAAGTCTGTTCTCTCCTCAAGGGTATTGACACATCAAACACAGCTTTCTAGTAAGGTAGAGCTTGGTAAGAAGAGATATGTTCAACATACCCCAAGAATCTTCCCTCTACTGAAATCTTTCCTCTTCCTTTCCCTAGGTACGTGACCACCACTAAGACAATAATGTTAAGTCAGATAAATCAGACACACACACTAAATATGGCATGGTTTCCGTTATATGAGGAACCAAGGACAAATCATTTAAAAACAAAATACAAGACAGATACTAAGAAGCAGGGAGGTAGATCTTTCACAGGTGAGAAGGGGACCAAGACAGAGGGGTGACGGAGCGGCAAGAAGGAAGAGTGGTGCAAATTAAGGGGTGTTACATGTATGTACCGACTCCCTACGATCAATGTAACCATCATGCACTGCAAACATATAACAATTTTTTTTAAATTTCCAAGTCTCTTCATGAATTTGTATGGTCATGGGCCCAAGTTCTCACTGTTGGGATCTGAGCAGCATTGATGAGGGAATCTTAAGTCCTTTAAAAAGCTCTTCATGCTTCACTCTCCCTTATGCTCATTAGAATGAAAGTTACTGTACAACAACCCTGGAAGTCTTGAGTTAATGACCGACGATGCTGCCATGCTAGGTCACAAAGCCCTGTTATCTGCCCCTATACGCTGCATATAAATGTCTGTCTTTTATAAGAGACTCTATTTTTTTTTTATTTTAGAAACATAAAAGTACAAAGACATATTGACAAACAGACACCCATTATCATAGAAAATAGTACAATCACAACTAATCTATAGACAAGGTGATATGGTCTCAACAGTAGTTGTTGCTTTATCCATTGATATCTTCGAATTGTAGATGTATGGACCCATATACAGACATGCAAATTTAGTCAGAC